>CM060963.1:113603734-113893734 GCA_030765045.1 Tenodera sinensis | reverse complement strand
GTTGTGGTATTCAAAAATTCTTCCACTATCTTCCCTGTAGAATCCACTTTTTCATAACCCCATCTTTCGGAATGGGCATTGAAATCCCCAATTACGATTGTTTTATTTAATTGGTCAATAAGTGAGAGATCTGGTTCATTCCTGGTAGGATTGTAAATACTATATAAATGTAGATGTGTTTTGTTATCCCAAAAATTTAGCTTTAGTAATTCACTTTTATCTGTGTTATCCATTTCTTTAACAATTTCAAAGGAGGATTTAATATCCTTTTTGACTCCAACTAATATTCCACTACTTATCTGTCTATTTTTGAGTACGAAGTGTAGTAAAAATCCAGTAAAATTGAAGTATTTAAGTTGATCATTTGTTAGATTTGCTTCTTGTATTACAAATATATCTATGTTATAGTCAAATACAATTTTATTCAGTTCTACTCTTTTTGTTTGTGTGAGACCACCCGCATTCCATTGTAGAAATCTGATGTTAGATCTTCTATTAATATAATGTTTTGGTTCTCGAGAAGTAGTCCCCGCCTGGAGTTCCGAATGGGGGACTATTTTAACTCCGGAACATTTTACCCCTCGAGTCATATTGCATATATATTGAGGAGACTTAGCAGTAAATGTAACCACTTTTTAGAGAGCACCATATTTTTATGTTTTGGCGGTCACTCGCTCTCTCACAACCCCCAGAATGTCTGGAGGACCACACTTGTCGTTGGTTTACGGGTCTCACCGACCTGACCGGGAGAGTTATCAAAATAAATTCACTGACCATATCCTCTGATTACGAATCAGAGGACATATTACATGCATGACAGGTCAGCATGTTAGGGGTTAAGGTTTTATAGAGAAATTAGAGAAATGGAGAGGTTGGAAAAATAAAGACTCCCTAGCCCTCAGGAACCCTAATAGCATCAGGGTTGGAAGAGAACAAGAGATGACTAAGTTAAGGTCAGATAGAAAAGTTACAGTGAGGAGCAAAACACCAGTAAGTGGAAGTAATGTTCTGCTTAGCTTGGGTACCTTGTGGTTGCCATTGACATATCCCCTAGACGGAGACCCCTGAGTAACTATGTGCAATAGTATAACAACCTAAAAATGGAGCAACCTGCTCCAAACAAAGCAAAGAATGTCGAAAGTCCATTTAAAGCACAGTGAGAACTTTATTATTTTTTTTAAAGTTATGATGATAAAGTGAAATGCCTCATGTGCTGTACAATAATTACATGTGTAAGAAAGTCATCTTTTGAAAGATACTAACAGAGTACATGCAAAAACATACAGTGAAATTATAGAGGATACTAGAGAGGAAGAATTAAAGAGATTGCTATATCTTGCAGAAAGCATTCTTTATCCAAAAATGAGGTTTGCACCAGTGCTTCATAGATCATTAAAACAAAACACTGGATTTGCCGTAAAGAAAACAAATTAATTGTTCAATGCACCAGTGCATGTACCTTGAGAGGCCCTGAATATTTGTTGATTTATATTGTGCCATTGTCAATAGGTTCAGTTTTTCATTGTTTAATATTTTTTTGGATTGTACTTAATGTAAAATGTTATGTTTATGTATGTTTACCACTATATATCAGATATACCCAGAAGCATATCTTAAGCCAAATACAATAAACTCTATTATCAGAATTATTATTTATTTATGCCAACAAACTTACTGCTGGTGCTTTTAAACACACAAGCCATGTGTGGGCAGAGGCAGCTTAGTGGTTAAAGCAGCCGCTCGATAAGTGGATGATCGTGGTTCAAATCCCGGCTATGGCATTGAATTTTTCAGTCCTGTTTCCACCTCTTCATCTCTATTATTAGAAGCTACATGACCATCATTAATATTTTTACATCAAGATCCACAGAAGGATATAACCTCACAATGTATGTATAAGAACATTTTGTGATTATTAACACTTCCAGTCTTGTTTCAACAGTCATCAAAAGTTCACCTCTATATAAATTGTTTGTAAAAAGGTTAAAGATATACCAAATAAATTTAAATTACAGATATTGTGTGCAAATGCTTTGTATTCATCAATCGCTTCCTGAAAATAAATATTATATGAAACCCTTGCCTTGTATTTTTTGGAAAAACCATGACACCTGTACATTAAAGGAATACTCATTGCTCACATTGTAAAGAACTACTGCAGATACAAGATACCACATCAATAGAGAGATGTTTTAAAAGCAGGTAACTATATGCTTGCTTTAAAATTACATTCTTTATATGACCATAAATAACAAAAGAATATACGCAGCCCTTGAAAAGTAAGCAAGCAATTTCAAGATTCATAACAATAACAATGAATATCTCAGAAAAGGCTAACACCATAAAAATATTTATTTATAAACTGTGTATTTTAAAGATATCTTACATTTTTTATGTGGTATATTTTTAACTATCTCTTATAGTTCACCAGATATTCAGAATTCATTCAGAACGAGGGGTACATTTACAGGCTATTCCTTAAATTTTCAGATTTTATTATTCGTCAAATATTATAAATGTGTGGCATTTATGGGCCATGCTGTAGCTGTATAATCTGTGGGTTAGACCATTCACTTCTCACTGAAGTGGCCTGGGTTTGATCCCAGGCAACTACATGGGGATTTGTGGTGGATAGGGCAATGCAGGGGTTGGTTTCCTCTAGGTTCTCCAGTTTCCTCCGCCATCTCATTCCACTGGTGCTCCATCTTCATTCCATGTACCATCAGTCACCGCTGTGATACCACATGTAGTAAAACTGGGCTGGGTTAGCCATTTTTGGGGAATAAGGCATAATACATTTTTTCAAATGCAAAGGATTGTTTGCGGTGGGGGATTTTCTTAGACACACACGTATCTTGTAAAAAGGATATTCTTTAGTACAGGGACTTCCAAATATGTGCTTCTGGTCAAATCTCAATACTTAAATTGGTTGAGGTGCCAAGTCTCCCCCTCTGAACCCTGTCTATCCTATCCAATCTATCTAAGGTGTGAATACTTGCAAATGTACTGGTTTTAAAGACTGTCTCCTTAACCTCATGTTATATTTTCAAGTAGTAAATGAAACGCATATTTGGCCAACATTCAGCTGATGCAGAATTTCAACTCATACTTTGTAAATTTGTATCTTAATTCAGTTATATCACATTGTTGCAAATAATATTTTTTGTTTAATACTTTCTGTTTATAATAAGGGTTGCTGAAATGTACAATCCTCTTGAATAGTGCTGAAACTTTAATGCTGCTACACAACAAGGTAAATGATTAGCTGGGACACTGGAAAAAAGCTTTCCTAAGAGCGCTAGACAGGATAAGAAAAGGGAAAGATTTAGGGTAAAAGAATATACCAGATAAATTATTCATTGGAAGAGATGAAGGGCCTACCCTTGTGCAGAAAGCTATTACTGATTATGATTACCAGTCATGAACTAAATTTGAACAGTAACTTTGACATGATTTCCTTGAAATATATGCACTTTGTAAATATTAGGTTATTGTATCTAACCAAATGTCACGAGGATTGACCCAATGGTGTGTTATGGTTTTAATTAAATACGTGTTAATTTTTTGATTTTGGTAAGCAATTGTATGTAAAGTTTTGCTCTTAGTTGTGTCTATAATTTATATATTTGAGAAATCCTAATTACATGTGTGTGTGTGCGTGCGTGCGTGCGTGCGTGTGCGCGCGCGTGCAGGTGCGTGCATACTATACTAAATTATTTAAGTAATTGTATGTGTTAAGTTTGTTTGTGAAGTATTTACAATTTTCAATAAAAAATCCACATATTGACAAAATTCCACAATAAAAGAAGTTCAGGATCTCAAAATTAACTGTTTGTGCTGCAAAAAGTGTACATCGAAAAGACAAAAGGCAATATGGAAACCAGCTTAAAAGAGCATTTTCAAAACAAAACAAAAAGATACAGATAATGCCCAATAGCAGAACATTTTTGGAATAATCACAACATTGAGAAAGAACACAACTAATAAAATCAGTTCACATGAACTATAAAGTGAATATCTGGGAAAAGATTTATATGAAGAAATTTGAAACACATTTAATGAACTTTGGTCTTCCCTCAGAAGAAAACCCATTACTCAGCCCCACTGAACCTCTGCCAGATGTCTCCTCTTCAGAGATACAAAAACCTATAATGATCAGAGTTCTATGCAATCAACAAATTCTTGATAATCCCATCAAGTGATGGCACTACACATTGAAAGTAAATTTAATGTAAAGTACAGAGTATCTTAGTCAACTAAAGGTGTATAATTTTATGAATGATGTAATTTCTGTGTTGAAATTAACAGCTTTACAATATTTTGCAGATTGTATTACTTACCAAAAGAAAAAGATTAATAAAAAATGAGTAAGTCATGTTTTAAACAGACACTAGGGTCCGAAAAAATCTAGTAAAAAGATCTTGTTCATAGAGGCAGTTGATTTAAGATTCATTGTGGTGCCGTTTTTAATGAAACTAATGGAAAGGGCTGTGCTATGAGACTCGTTTTCTATCTACAAGGTCAGGGTAACAGATGGAATGCATATATCAATGTTTCTTTATCACAATGTATTTATTTATTAACACTTCGATACTCTACACTCTCAGCACCATATTAAATACTTAAAAACCTTTACACTTTTTTAATTTAGTAGAATTTATGCTGGATAAAAGTTTGGTGAAAGTTCCATGTTCACATGCTACCAAAACACGTCTTATCACCTTGAACACATAGACGCTAATAAACTGTTTCTTGGCGTCGCTTTTTGACACGACACACCACCATTTTTGTCTTCATCCGCCGTATTCATCCGCGCAAATAGTTCTTTCTCGTTAGGGAAGTGATCCCAATTATCGTCTCCTATTTTTATTATGGAACACAAACAATTCTAATATTTATACTCTTTTAACAAACATTTACATGAACGATTTTCTATTGGGGTCTTCTAATATTCTGTCTCAATTGAAAGAAAGAAATTTAATAAATTAATGTAATGATCTTAATTATATTTCTTCTTTCTCCAATTAGTGTTACGAGGTTCGAGCTGTTTTCTCCAATTCTTCATTGCTCAAGATGGATCGATCAGCAACCTGTGAGTAGTGATACTTGTTTGATATAATGCTTTGACTTAGCATATTAGTACATGCATTTTTGTAATGCTGCTTATCATGCTTTTGTGCTTATTGGTGTTTAAGTCGAATGGGAAAAATTTTTACTTTGGCATTATCCAACCTATTTGCTCACAAATGAGTATTGGGATGGACTTTCCAATAGAGACCAATTTTCTACAAAACCTCATTATGTTGATATTCAGTATCAGCAGTAGTAGCGAAACAGGTACATTAGACATAACATTTTAATCTGTAATTAATTAGCATTGACTCGAACTAGTCCATTTTTATGAAGAACGCTCCTATTCATCTTCTTGTAAGTCTTTCTAATGAAGTTCTGAAACCTAACAAAACTAATGACACTGACTTTGTGGTGTAGCATTTAATGCACTAACTTGTAAATCCAAAGATCCCAGATGTGATTTCTTGCTGGAAGTGTGGATTTCTTTGTAACATTAATCCCTATCCTCCTTAAAGTCTGGAAGCATAAATTAAAATGTGAGCGTGTCTACAAGGGTGGGCTGGTAAGTTCTTGGCCTGGCCCAGAGATTGCTGCACTACCTGCATGATATTTTCCCCTTATGTTGATACATGTGTTAGAAGATACATGTAAAATTGCAAGCTATTCCAGGCAGCAGTTGATTGTAGGCAGTCATTTAAAGCAGCTGTCATGTGCGTGGTATTGAAAATGGAAAAACTAGGGCATTGTACAGTGCCAGATACAAGGTGGTGAACTGGGGTGTTCCCCGTTGGACATCAATACTGCAGTACTGATCCAGTTTGGGGCTTAACCTGCAAGATGAGGTAGACAGGATAATGTTCTGCAGGAAAACGTTTCGGATTGATTTGATAGGATTTGCCCACAGGCGGAGGTGACAAAATTCTTTGTAAAAGAAGGTTAAACACCAACCAAAATTCAGTTGCAGCTTGTAAATGTGTGTGGCAACTCTCCACGTCAATTTTCACCATGAAGAAATGGGAGGCCGAGTTTAAATGTGGCCATGAAGGCTTCCAAGATGATTCATGCAAAGGATAGGCATCCAAGATGATTCATGCAAAGGATGTGCAAAAATTGCTACTGCAAATTGAAATCATCGAAAAAGTCAGGATATGATTTTGGAAGATTGGCGTACAAAAGTGCATGAACTCATGTTTCATCCATTGTTACTTTTTACACCCTGTACTATGTATAGTAAGTCGGGGAGGTATTGTATTTCACCCAAAAATTTTAGATCCAGATTTCACCAGAAAAAGATGTTTTGAGGTCCCCTTAATCAAAAAAAAAAAAAAAGCATGTTTAGGAAAAAGTTAATCTATGTGTGTGTCTTTCTGTCTGTGAACAACATAACTAAAGAAAGTCCATTAAAAACCAAAGGTGGTATTTCAGTTCAACCTCTTGAGTGTTGGCCATTTAAACCGTCCGTGAGCCGAGAACATAGCCTATATCCAGCGCAGGGCATTTAAATTGTTAAATGCGCTAAAAGTGCTTCGTATATACACAGCTGTATTTTGTGTAAATATTAATTTATTTTAATGAAAGAAAACCTGATATAAAAATCGTTATATGCAGTATACATGTATGTCATCAGCAAAGTTGAGTTGCATTTACAAAATGTTGAAATGGCACTATTTTGTTTCACTGTGGTGAAAAGTTAACTTTGCTCTGTCGAACGCATCGAAGTTCTCTGAAAGAAACAGTAGTCGACCCATTGTATGTGTGGCTTGTGTGTCAGCAAAACACGGCATAATGTGAAATAAAGCACTAGTGTATGCATGGTCTCTGAGTCATCAGAATAGAGCATGTTTGCAACTTTTACTTACGCGTGTTTCGTAGACTCTGTTTCTTTCTTTGTTGAAATACATACATATACTTTCCTGCTTGAGCTGAAGTGAGAAGTGATATAAAAAGGTATTTTTGCACCAACTGGATATAACCATATACAATTGTTTGGTAATTTGGAGAGCTCTAAACCCACACAAGACAATGACCTACCTGGACTTCCGACTATCAATAGCTCGCAGCCTAATTGAACAGTACCACGTTGGGGGTAGAAAATCCAGGACCTGTTGTTGTTGTAGTGTTTAACGCCCGCTTTTACTACTACGGCACCGCAGGCGGTGACACTGATGATACATGGAATGAAGATGGAGAACCGGTGGAATGAGATGGTGGGGGAAACTGGAGCACCCGGAGAAAACCCGCCCTGACGCCGCTTCGTCCACCACGAATACCACATGCGGGTCCCTGGGATCAAACCCGGGCTGCCTAAGTGGTAGGCGAGCACGCTAACCACTCGGCCACGGTGCTGCCGAAATCCAGAACCCCTGCACCCCTCAGACTTCAAGGAAAACATTATCCTAAAAGGATACCACCAACAGCAAAGAAGTCCTGCCCATCTCAAAAGTGTTTTGTGTGCCGCAAGAAAAGAATTTGCAAATGTGGAGATGTACCCTTGTGTGTTTATCCCTGTTATGAGGCATATCACTGCACAAGGAACATATAAAGGTAAGTCAGTAAAGTTTATAGACTTTCTTATCTTCCTTTCATAGAAGTTTGAAAACACTGTTGTAATAATAAATTTAATTTAAAAGGTGAGTCAGTAACACTAAACAACGCTTACAATATAATTTTCTGAAACGCGTTTCGAAGGTTAGCTTTCCTCCATTATCAACCGGACAATAACTGGGTTTCCATGGTGTTTCATGATGCAGATGGCGATGCTTCTTCTGATGTTTCTTCTGGTAACGGTTCAAGGAACTTGCTGAAAATATCTTTCTGAGGAATGTCGAAATTAAATACTCAGTTTCTATTTTTTAAAATGAACATTTGTTCCCATGTGGACAGTTCTTGTTTCCCGGTTATTTGTTTGAGAAGTTTCAGTTCTGGCTTTATGTCATGATTTGTTGTCCAAAAGTGAAACGCAACTGCTGATTTTTCTAATTGTTTACTCTTGATGTTCCTAACATGTTCCTTGGATCTAATTTCTAAATTTCTTTTGGTTTTTCCAATGTATACTTCATTACAATCACTGCATTCAATTTGGTATATGCCGGATTTTTTGTTAGGTGGAATAGCATCTTTGATGTTTGAAAGCAGCAGGTTTTTTATGGAGTAATGATTTACTGGTGCTAGTTGAATGTTGTATTTAGATCTAAAATTAATCAAAAACAAGGATAGAATAAATTTCGGTATTCACAGAAAACCAACACAGACAGACAACTACATAATAGCTAATAGTTACAATCCAAGAAGCCACAAACAAGCAATTTTCAATAGTTGATTGATGAACATCCCTCTTTCAGCAGAAGAATACAAAACAGAATATTACAAAATAATTGAAATAGCACGAAAAAAGGCTTCCCCAAAGAATTAGTAGATAAAAAATTAAAAAAAAATTAAAAAATTAAAAAATTAAAACGAGCAGAAAAGAAAAAAATATTAAAAGAAGCTACAACTTTCACAGCAGCAAAAACAAAAATGACATTCAAAAAATTCTCATATCATCCATGGGCCTTTGATACATTTAAAAAAGTGTTCAAGGAATACAACATTTAGCTAGCACCAGTAAATCATAGACCAAATAGAGATAGACCAAATTTCACTCCACAAAAAATATAAATCTCCTTAAAGCATACAATTTATGTCTAAATGAATTTGTTTGTGGAATGAACCATTTTGGCCATATTCCTTGTTATGTGTGTGAGTTTTGCAATACTTATACTTTTCTCAAATGGAAGGCCATTATTCATTTTTTTGTTTGCCATGCAAAGAGAACAATTTCAAAGCCTTCATATAGCGATCGGCTTTAAAAGATTTGACTGTCGCTCAGAACCCACTGTATTCCCATATTCCCCTTTCACATACAAGAAAATTAGATCACTTCTGCAAATGTTTTATCTGACTAATATGAAGATGATAGAGGAATAAGAGTTTGTAAGAATAGAGAAAGTCATGTGAGTGCAATACATCAGAATTTTTCTTCTTAAAACACACTAAACATTTTTCAGAATGTGTCATGCAAATTGTTTGTGATCTGCAGTGAGCACGTGCAGCACCCTCTTTGCAAAGCTTTTTCATGTGCAATTCCTGGAGCGAAATGTGACCAACACATTCCCTTGACATCCCTAGAGCATTAGCAATTTTTTGTAGCCCAATATTCCAAAATCATGTCGCGCACCTTTGAATAATATCTGGCATGGTTGCAATTTTTGGACATCTTTCATGTAGATCAAATTGGATGCTTTCATGGCGATGTTTAAACTCTGCCACCCATTTTTCATGATGGAAGTTGAAGGTGAAAATTCTATACACACGTTTATGAGTCACAAATTTTGAATTTTGGTCGATATTAAATCTTTTATGAAGAATTTGATTACTCTATGGCACTCCATTTTTATCAATTTCCAACATAATATGCATGACAACTACTTCAAATGACTGTCTACAGTTCAACTGCTGCCTGGAATGACCTGCAGTTTTACATGGCATCTACTAACAGCATACCAACGTAAGGGTACATGCAATATTATATAATGTATATTGCGCGAGTAGTCCTGCAATCTTTGGGCCAAGAACTTATCAGGCCGCTCTCATGTGCGTAGAATTCAAAATTTAAGCCAAAATAAAGCAAGGCTAGTGAACATAATTCCTGACAAATAATTGTCTCAAAAATCAAAGCTGTTGTTACTTATGACCTTGTGTTAAAAGAGCATATATATATAAAGTACTTGTACTAAAGGGGAAAAAAAGTGTTGAACTTATCATTCAGAAGTAGGTAGCTTTATCATTATGGATGGATAAACAATATTTACACAATAATTCAAGTTAGTGTTAGATGTAACTGTTACATTGCAAAGATGATGTTTAAAGTTAAACATTGTCTAAAGCAAATGTTTTAAAGCCAATATTTAAACACCATCTAGAACACTATTTAACCTTAAAATTTCACTGCGGTATGGCATTAGTGCCTATGCAGTGTAGGATAGATGTATTGGAAGTTCAAAGATACCCTCTTGTTTAAACCTTTTACCTGATTGTAGCAGTCCTTTTTATATTGGTTTCAGCAAAAGAATTTGTCATGATGTAAACAAAAGCACGTGTACAAATAAGATTAACGTGTACATTCATTGGCTGATGCCGCTTATTACAAGGTACATCGGCTACAAAGTAGTTCGCTCAATAGTAATAAAAACTACAGGATATTCTCTGTATTATGTAACAGTGGTATGTTTAACGTGTTATTGTACCATGCTGCAACAAAATTAATCTAAAGTAATTAATTGCACTTAACCAGAAAATGAGTGAAGAACATGCACAGACTGCTGCTCAGCTTTGGAAGCGGGAAGGTGAGAGTGTAGTCAACCATCAAAGCCGAACAGGTGCAGTTTATAAAACATTCTAGAGGGAAGCCTCTAACAAGTGGTGAAAAAGTTATAATTCTCAATGTGTTCCACAAACTATGTGAGAAATATCCCACTTTAGCTATAAAAGATATTTTTAACCTTACAGCTCAGTTTACAGGTGTATCTGCAGTAAGTATAAATTCCACGTGGTTAAAAATAGGCAAGTTATCCACGCCTGGAAAATCAAGGAAACGTAAAAAGCCAGTACCTACTAGAAATTCAGTGTGACGAATTTGTTAGGAGTGCATGCGTCGAAAGGTGCATAATTTCTTCCTTATAAATGAGCCACCTGCAATAAAGAAAGTGCTTGCGTTTGTCAATGAAGATCCCAAGCTTCCTACATTCAAGTAAACTTCATTTCACAAGCTGTTACTTGACATTGGTTTCAAGTTTCATAAAAGAAATGGCAAGAGCATTATTGTTGACCATGAGGATATATTGTTATGGAGAAGAGACTACCTCAAGAAAATTTGTGCATACAGATGGGATGGGTGGAAGCTCTTATTTTCTAGACGAAACATGGGTAAATGAAGGCCACACAACTTCACACATATGGGTAGACACCATCATAAAGAGCAATAAGCATGCATTTTTGTCGGGGCTGAGTACAGGACTGAAAAACCCTACTGGTAAAGGAAGACACCTTATAGTGCTATACATTGGAAGTGACAATGGCTTTTTACTGGGAGGTGAATTGGTCATGGAATCTAAAAAGACCAGCGACTATCACGAAGAAATGACAGGCGAAGTTTTCACTGAATGGTTTAAACGAATCGTGCCCTTACTTGAACTTAACAGAGTAATAGTAATGGATAATGCATCTTACCATATTGTAAAACTGAATCACATTTCCAACAGATTGTGGTTAAAGAATGACATTGCCTGGATGGAGGGAAAATGCTCATTATTTGACAAGACCATGGTTAAAGATGAGCTATAATCTTCGCAAAACTTAAAGGCATATGGAGGCGGGGCGTACTGCGGACTCCAGCGAATCCTACGCTTGCCCCTCCTACCAGCGCTGCCGAATGACGTGCATGCATCTCACACACCCTTATGTACAGAACCTCTGCCAGTACACGCACTACACTTGGCAACAGCGCTCTGCTTGAGCATTGGCCAGCATTCACATACCTTTAACTTTTGCGAGCGGTATAATATGCATTATCAGGAATGCAAACGAGGGGAAAGTTTGTGATAAGTTTGTTTTAGACACCCTGGCAAGTGAAGCAGGACATGCGGTTCTGAGACTATCTCCACACCACTGTGTCTTAAATCCAATTGAACTGGCATGGATTAAAGGCCACATTGCGCGGAATAGCAAGACCTTCAAACTTGCTGACATGAGGACATTCTTAGAGGGTGGCTTGCAGTTGGTAACACCTGATATGTGGTGGGGCTTCATACATCACACCGAGAGGGAAGAGGAGAAATTCTGGAAAGTGGATTCTCTTCATAATGTAATTGTTGACCGTTTCATTATCAACCCAGGGGAATCAGATAGCAGTGTGGAGGAAGATGATTCAGATAAAGAGAGAGGGGAGGACTCCGATCTAGATAGAATACAACCTCTTTCAGATTCAGATTAGGTATGTTAAAGCTTTCTTTTCTATAGTGATTTTAAATTTATATTTGTTATGTTTTTAGTTCAGAGTGCTACACGCAATTGTTACCTAATCAATAGCATGTTTTAAACTACCACGTGAAGGATTTTTGGGTCGAAGGCAGGCGATGATAGTTGCAGGCTCCACGTGGTTTTCTCTCTTAGCAACACAAAATTAGTTACAAAAATAGTTCCGTTACTGCTCCAGTCAGACCGAGAAAGCGGAAGGATATATTTTTAGACATTGTTTACATCATGACCAATTCTTTCTCTGAAACCAGTATAATTAAATGGTGAAGAAATCCAAAGTATGCTTTTGCTTCTCTAAAGAAACTGTAAGGGAAATATTAGGTGAATTTTGGCATGTACCACAGCATGATACAAGAAGTTGCTCATTGCCCACAATATGATAGCTTCTTCTGTTACTGCGATTTGTGACAATTGGTACATATGGTTTAAATGGTGATGTCAATTTGTTGACCATATTTTGGACTTCATGCAATCAACTGTGTTAGAGAAAGGATGATAAATTTTCCAAAAAATATGTGGAACTACCTATCATTAAACATGATTTCATGACATGAATATTAATGTTTATATAGCATATGGCCTCTTTACTTATACTCTATATGACTTATCTGATGTACATTTATTTTTAAAATTCCAGTGAAGCATAAATTAATTTAATTTATTCCTCCCATTCTATATTAAATATTAGCTGCTGGCACCCAGTAGCTAAGATGTGTAAAGTCTAGCTGGTTTTCAGCTGGGAATAGCTGTTGGCTGTGGTAGCTGAGATAATTTTAGACAATATTATTAGTTTTAGTAGGTTAAGACTGTATTGTTTTTGAGATTAAAATTAATAAAAATGGAGTATTATATAACTTATTAACTCTGCGAACATTATGCAAATAAAAAAGAACTAAAGATCTAGAGGGTTTTTATAATGAATCCTCTCCTTTACATGCTATAATTTTAATTTATTATAGTCCAGACTATTCCAAATAACGGATGAAACATCTGCCAATATACAAAAGGATATAAAACAAAATGGAACATCTGACTTCCTTAACGGTCTTCCAAGTCGTGAAAATGGGCCATAGTTTATAAATTACTCTTTGGCAGTGAAAGAATCCTTGGTTGGAACGGTCAAATAAGCTTTAAATAATTAAAGTAGGTTAAATTTTAAACCTTTGTACCTTGTTTTTGGCTCCATAGCCATTTATTAACAAAATAAACAGTTTTCAGATAATGGAGAGATTTTGCACTCCCAAACCATCAAGTTAATCTCTCTGAAAAAGACACACAGTCCCTGACCATTGAGAAAAATAATCTTCTCTGTTAATATAAAATATTGGTTCACTGATTATGAGTGTTTCATAGTCTTCTCCCTGTATACAATTATTATTTAGCATGCTCCATTAACAAGAATGGCTGAAACATCAATCTAATATCTTTAAACAAGCAATTCTTGTATATAGGTATATGTAGTTTGCACATCTCGGAAACAGCTCTAACAGGTTGAATCAAATTTTGTATTCAGATAAGGTTTTGCTTTTTAAGTTCACCTATATATCTGTCTTTCCTGAAAAATGTGGTTTTACACAAAAAAAAAAATTTTATTCCCTCTTCTACAGAGCAATTCTTGTGTATATACCGGGTGCAACGGAAGTCATTACATTAATTTAAACCAGTGGTAGATCTCGGTATTTGGAACACATTTTGTATCTTACGTTTTTGTCTCTGACCATTTCCTATGGAGATATTTTAGTTTTGTCGAAAACAACCTGGCAACACTGCATATTGTGTGGGTGGTCACTTTCCCTAGCTCAGTACATAAACAAACAGCACAACGGTGCATCTTGACAACATAAACACATACCCTACCTTGTCCTTCCATGTTTAATGTGTGAGTGTAGGCCAATCACAACCATTAGTTCCCAAAGCATTACACTAAAGTGAAAGCGCCTGACCTGTTTACATCCACAAACTAGGTCAATTCCCTGACCAACCTCAATGCAATTTTGTCGACTTTACTGCACATCTGAAAGAGCAGCTCGAAATATTCCTTCGCGTCCTTGAAGTGATTAATTATTTTGTAAATCTGTGTGATATCCCATAATTACTAGCAAAGCTAAGTCAAAAATAAGTTACTCTATGCATGTTACAAGTAACGAACTGTTATCTTCGTACACTCTTGTGGAATTATGCATCCAATTTGGATAAAAAATTATGTTTTTTCGAAATTGGCTGATAAAAGAACAAAATACCATTGGACATTTTTTGTTTATAATGCTTCTATGAAGTACATTTTAGAAGGAATGTAATGAATTTCCTTCCACCCTGTATTTCGCCTATCTCAGAAACAGCTCAACGATTTGAATCAAATTGTGTGTTCAGATAAGGTTTTGCTTTTAAAGTTTATTTATATAGTGTCTTTTCTGAAGAAATATGATTTTACACCAGAAAACAAACATTTTTGATTCTCTGTTCAACATATAAGTCCTAAAATTTTGTAATGTTTGAAATAGAAGTCCTATGTATCACATTCACATTGTTTTCCCTACTCCTAGGTAGCACGTTCACACCTTTTTCTACTCTTCTACAATCAGTTCTCCTGAAAAAATGCCATTTTACACAAAGAAAACAATTTGTTATATGCTCTTCTAAAATAAGTCATACAATTTTCTGTATGTTTTAAATAAAAATGCTATTACATTCACATTGTTTTCTCTACTCACCTTTAGGTAATACATTCACATTTCTTTCTCCACTCACTCTTCTACTAACAATTCATATCATCTATACACATATGTAAGAGGGTGATTCAAATATAAACGGTAATTTTGTTAAAAATATTTATTGATTAAATATATACACAAGTGACTACATCAACATTTCTCTATACAGCTTCCTTCACACTGTACACATTTTTGCCAACGTTTCAGAAGCTTGAACATTCCTTCTTCAAAAAAAGTTTGAGGGTGCATCGCCAACCAATTGCGCACATGCTCCTCGACGTCATCGTTGCTTTCGAAATGTTTCCCTCCAAGCGATTCTTTCATGGGTGCAAACAAAAAATAGTCTGGGGGGACAAGTCTGGACTATAGGGAGGGTGTTCAAGGGTTTCCCAGTGCATGTCCGTCATTGTGTCCATTGTCAAATTGGCGGTGTGAGGCGTAGCATTGTCTTGGAGAAGGATGACATCTCTGATGGGCATACGACATCTTTTGGTTCAATAGGCAGCTTTTACAGACCTTAACAATTGGCAATAGTAAGCTGCAGTCACTGTACGTCAATCATGAAGAAAATCAACCAACTTCTGGTGCGATTTCTTCAACAGTGGAGTGGTGATCACCTTCAGTAAGCTCTCGAACGGCACGGATGTTGTCATCTGAGAGATTTGAACTTGGGCATCGAGCATGACTTTCATTTTCCACAAATTCTCGGCCACCTTTAAATTGTCTGGCCCAAGTAAACTCTCGATGCTGTGACAGTGTAGTGTCCCCAAACTGTGTCCTTAAACGAGTTAAAATCTCCGAAGGTTTAACCCCTTCATTGGTTAAAAACTTGATAATAATGCGTTGCGCAACAGATGAAGGAACCTCTTGCTCACTCATGGCTGTACTGATGCCAGAACCTAGTGAAGCAGCTAACAAAGCTAGTTCCCCCTCCCTAACATACCAACCTTCAACCCCCCCACTCCACTGCCCTGCTCTGAACTGCTTTCTCCATGATATGCAACAATTACCGTTTATATTTGAATTACCCTCGTGTATGCAACTGTTAACCTTGAAAACCAATCATCCCTAAATTTAGCATGTATATGTATTTTTTCATAGAGAATGTTTTTATACTATCCATTTTGCTATACAATATATTACTTTCACATGGTTTTGTCTACTATTTTCGTTTATGTAACACATTCATATGTCCTTCTCTACTCATCCTTCAATATACAATTTTCTATGATTGAAGTATAAATGCAACATAGTACATTCACACGGTTTTGTCTACTGACTCATCTTTTACAAGATATAATCACAGTTCTTTCTCTACTCACCCCTCAACATACAGACAATTTCCCATGTATTTAAGATATAAATGTAACATATTACATTCACATAATTTTCTGCTTTTCAAGTTTATCTAAAGAAGTATCTTCTCCCAAAAAACATGATTTTACAAACAAACAAAAAAAGAAGAAGAGAAAAGAATTTGAAGCGACGCTTAGTTGCCCAGGTACTGCAAAGGAAATAGAGCAAAATTTGCTTACATGAGAAATTTTTGACATCCAAGAATTTAAGTGCATATATCTATAGAATAAAGATTACACTGGCCAACAAAGAGTGTCTGCCAAAAACTCTGATTGGTGTAAGATGTGAAGTTCATTGTGCTGATCTCAGAACTGGTTTCATCTCCTTCGTATCACGTATAGTTTTCTGTTTATCCATAATTTTTTATTTACATTTTACTCTGCTTAAAGACTGTAGAATCCACTTGCTGCAGCACACCACAAGGGAAAGAGGATGCAATCTTATATCTCTTATGTGTCCTATTACACTGTAGATAAGCAATGATTCACCAATGAATGTAAGAAAATTGCTTTGCAATACATACCGGACAGCAACCATCCTGTCTTCATTTTCAGTAAGAATAAACACACTGACAGGAGTCAGTGGTGTAGTAATAGCATGCGTGAAAATTTGAAAAACAGCTGGTGTGAATACAACTAGACTTCAAATTAAAAAGAAAAGGTGAGTGTACATTAATGCTTGTTTGTCGTGTTTGTTGCTAGGAAACTTGGTACACAAATACATATTTTAGCCTGCAACTTGTAGATATATATCTTAGAAATGAGTTTATTCCTTTTACTTTTCGTTTATTCAGATTGCCTTCCATTACTATGCCCCGAAAATGTGTCAATCACCCAAACAATTTTTGCTATGTATGTGGTTCATTCACACCTAAATCGCAGTGGCGTACTATTACATTAAGACATCAGAAGTTGTACCAGCTATACCTTGGCCATCCTCTGGGTGATCAGGATAAAAATTGGGCCCTGCATATCATATCCAATCCATGTGTGACAAGTTTAGGGCAATGGATGCTGAAAAGGAAAAGTTTGATGCCATTTGGTGTAGCAATGATTTGGCTAGAACCGAAGAACCACATTGATGATTGCTATTTTTGCTTTGTGAATACTCAAGGATTCTCAGTAAAGAACAAACATAAAATTATATATCCAAATCCTTTATCAGCAATGCGACCGGTCCCACATAACGACCTGCTTCCAATTCCTGTTCCTCCAGAAAGCGAACCTGAAATGCTCCAAGAAACAGGACTTGAAACTGATAATGATCCTGTGGACCTAGATCTTGACTTTGTTCCTGACACCGAAATTTAATAAGTCCAAATTAAATGATCTCGTTTGAGACCTTTCACTTTCAAAGGACAAATCAGAACTACTAGCATCTAGGCTGGAGGAGAAAATATGCTCGAGAAGGATGTCAAGATTTTTCATTACAGAACAAGAAGCAAAGTTTAGGAAAAATTATTTTCTTTAGACGGTCCAATGATATTCTGTAATGACGTGAATGGCCTGTTTGAAGAACTGAAACAAAAGTACAGTGCGTAGGATTGAGATTGTTTATTGATTCGTCACAGAAAAGTTTAAAAGTGGTTCTTCAACGCAATGGAAACCTGAAGCTTTCTGTACCCATTGCCCATTCTGTCCATCTAAAGGAAAGTTATGAAAACATGAGTGTGGTATTAGAAGCAATTAATTACAACTTCCACCAGCAGAATATCTACAGAGATTTGAAAATTCTAGGCATGCTATTGGTAATGCAGGGTGCAGGGAGGTTACAAAATTCTGCTGCTTCCTGTGCCTATGGGGCAGTTGCAAAACAAAAGAACATTATGTCAAACATAACTGGACGCAAAGAACCACTTTCAACCCAGGAGAAGAAAATGTCAAGTATGTCCCGCTGGTTGATCCTGAAAAATTACTACTTTCCCTTCTCCACATAAAGCTTGGACTAGTGAAAAGTTGTGTAAAAACTCTCAGAAAGGCCAATTCAATTGGATTTGAATACCCAAAAGAGAAGTTAAGTTTCATATCAGCCGCAAAACTGAAGGAAGGTGTGTTTATTGGACCACAGATAAGGGAACTGTTGCATGATGAAGAATTTCCAAAAAGATTAAATGAGACTGAATTGAGAACTTGGAATTGCTTCAAGTGGGTTTGCGTGAATTTTCTTGGGAAAACAAAGTCACCTGACTACAAACAAGGAGTGCTGGAACTGCTTCATGCTTATAAAGAAATAGGTGTTTGCATGTCACTGAAAATTAATTTCCTAGATTCCCATTTAGATTTTTTTCCAGCCAACCTTGGTTACAACTTACATAGATTGGTGAACATTCCTCTTTCAGCAGAAGAATATAAAACAGAATATTACAAAATAATTGAAATAGCACAAAAAAAACGGCTTCCCCAAAGAATTAGTAGATAAAAAGGTAAAACGAGCAGAAAAGAAAAAATTATTAAAAGAAACTACAACTCTCACAGCAACAAAAACGAAAATGACATTCAAAAAAGTCACAATCATCCATGGGCCTTTGATAAATTTAAAGAAGTGTTCAAGGAATACAACATTCAGCTAGCACCAGTAAACCATTACTCCATAAAAAACCTTCTACCTCCTAACATCAAAGATGCTATTCCACCTAACAAAAAATCTGGCATATACCAAATTGAATGCAGTGATTGTAATGAAATATACATAGGAAAAACCAAAAGAAATTTAGAAATTAGATCCTAGGAACATCAAGAGTAAACAATTAGAAAAATCAGCAGTTGCATTTCACTTTTGGACAAAAAATCATGACATAAAGCTAAAACCGAAACTTCTCAAACACATAACCGGAAAACAAGAGCTGTCCACATGGGAACAAATCTCCATTTTAAAAAATAGAAACCGAGTATTTAATTTCGACATTCCTCAGAAAGACATTTTCAGCAAGTTCATTGAACCGTTACCAGAAGAAAAATCAGAAGCATCGCCATCCGCACCATGAAACACCATGGAAACCCAGTTATTGTCTGGTTGATAATGGAGGAAAGTTAACCTTTGAAACGCGTTCCGGAAAACTATGTTGTAAGTGTTGTTCAGTGTTAATTGACTCACCTTCTAAGTTAAATTATTTTTCTGTATTTATGAACAGTTGAAATAACACCAAATTTTGCAGTTTTTATATTTGTTTTCTATCAAATTAATGTTGAAAACAGTAATTTTCTTTATCTTTTCGCCAATGAAATGTAATATGTACATTTTCACATATTTTTCAAAAAGGTAATATATTCTTTGGACATTACTCAATAATTTGAAATGATGCGGAAATATTAACAACAGATTTGGATTCAGGGCGCTGACTTTAATGGGAAACATTTTGGTTTTAAGTTTTGTATTAAGTATGTTGCTCATAAAATAATAAATTTGAGATTATTTGTTTACTTTAAAACGTGTGATTTGTTGATTACATAAGTTAGCTATAATTGAAAACCTGTACATGATAGAAGAAAACTGAAAACATTTCCAAATTCAGCTAAGAAAGTAGGTCTAGAAAAATCTTAATTCACCTCTGGCAATTAAAACAACTTCATTTTTGTTGACCAGTGTTATCTAGAGGTTTTGACACTGTTTCATTTCATACACATCTGCAGTATTTGATAAAGGCAGTTAAGGAAACATATAATACCAAATTGCCACTTTTTTCCACTCTTTCTTCTGTTTGTTTAAGTATTACATCATGGCCATGTATATTCCATGTAATGTAACTGACTTTTGTTTTTATACTCTCTGGAGTTTAGCAACTATTTATATTCTGTGCGGTAAAACTATTTTCTCTACTCCATGGCATTCTCAAAGTCAAGACTTTCTTCAAAAACATGTTTTTTTATAACCCCATTGTGTTCATATTCACATATGGACATTATAAATTTTTGTTAATTTTTTTAGTAATTTATGAAATGAAATTAGAAAATCCTTCATAGCCTAATGTCAATCAAAATGAATTAGCCTTTTCAATGTTGAAAGAATTACCAAAATATTAGAGTGGTTTTTGAGATTATCCTGTGTATACAAATTTTCTTGCTTTATAATATTAGTATAAGATTATTTTGCCTAATATGCTTTGGGAATGGAGTGAGACAACTTTATTTTATTTGTTTGCTTTTATCTTTTTTTTCTTTCTTTCTTTCAGGGATAATGTTCCTGGATTAAAGGGTGTTAGAAATCTAGTTAGCAATGGCACAGGTTTAATTATGACTTCAGTTATAAGTTAAGAAGGTTGAGAAATGTGAACATTTGTTTTATCCATCATGATAATTATTGAGCTATGGAACAAAATTTTAAGTTTGAAAATGTATAAAAGGAGTCAGATTTGGTATTTTAGTATAGATTTATAATTTAGTGATCCCGATGTGATGGAACTATGGGAATTCCTAGAAGAGAAGGAATAATTTTTTGTGAAAGAATAGTGTACTCACAACTCAAATATGTATAACATAGTGCCTTTTTAATCACTAAATTCTAACAAAAAAAAGCAAATGGATAAACTGAAGAACGCTAAGATACCCGTGAGATAGTGCTTCACAAAGAACTTAGCAGAACTTAGTGCATTAGATAGTAAAATAATGGATGCACTTTTAGGTAATGATGAAGTGGCAGTGCTTATATCAGAGAAAGAAAGCACCAAAAAGTGCAACGTTGAATTTGAGATTATGAAGGTACAAATAAATAATGTATTGACACCGTGCATGGTAGGCAGCCCATTAAGCAACCGTATGTAGTCAGGATAATTAGTGGAAGACTTCCTAAAATAGAAATTAAGGAATTTAATGGGGATCTATGAGAATAGTTAAGTTTTTGGTTCCAGTTTCGTAAGATTCATGAAGCTGATAATTTGCACAGTAGTGACAAATTTCAGTATTTAACGCAAGTGATGGAAATCAGAACTGAGCCTCACAAGATCACACCTAGCTATCCCCAGACATCAGAAAATTATCCAAATGTTATTCAAACTAAAGGAATATTTGGGAAGCAAGGATCTTATGTTACAATTATACATAAGGGAACTATAAAAATTGATCTCTAATGGAACACAAGAGGAAAAACTTCCATTACCCACCTTGTTAATCAAGTTAGAATCTCATCTTAACCCTTCCCAAGCAGACGTGTTTTATGGCTCTGAGCGGAAGGCAATTTTGCTAAAGTATGAAACTCTATTAAACACAGTTAAAATTATATAAAAATGCTCAAATGTTCTAAAACACATAGTATACCTTGCTTTTTGTTGAATTGAACCGTAATTGTCCTCCAGGAGCGAAGTTTTGTTAATCCGCGTTAAAATGTTGTTACAAAAACGGCATAAGTAGCACTTCTCCATTTTGTACAGCGTAGTTCGTATATGTAGGTCATATAGTGTCACATTATGATATTTAATACTTCCATTTGTAATAATAACGGTAATGATGATAACAAATTATAAAAGTTTTGATAGAAATGTGCAGTTACACCTAAGGATATCTAAAATGTGCATATGATTTTCATGGCGACTTGTTTATCTCAATACTATTGAGATAATACTATCTCAGTGCTTTTATATCAGCAATTTCTGGGAGATTCCAAGAAGTAATCCTGGATTTATTTGTTGGTGGTGTCGCCTCTTGTTGTTTTTTTTTTTTTTAATGTTTCCGTGAATACAAGTCTCCTCAGTAATTTCCATAATTTCGTCATCAAAAAATAGGCCGAAAAATTCTACTGGAAGCGTATTCTCATCAAAATGAGAAGGAAGTATTGGTCCCTACTGGATATTGTGCACTGAGATACTAGGTGTAGGGCCAGGGTCAAAATTACCCACCTCTTTCACCTGGGAGTACAGCTGTCTGCAGCGTCACTTATGTCACTCTCGCTCTCACTTGACTTAGACACGAATTCTCACATATATCACTCTCATCATCACTGAGCACAAAATTCTATAACTCACTATCACTTTTATTCAACAATTCTACAATTTCTTGCTCCGTCAACCCTTTCTTTCCCGCCATTCTGTCAAAAAACGAAAAAAACTCTCGCTTACTGGATGCAATCACCGCACTGTTTATTCCTACACTACTGAAAACTATGACAGAAATGATTAAATATGGAAAATCAGTAATGAACTGACCACAAACATCTAAAAGAACATTTTCCGTCATCTATTGGCAGTATATATGAATTATTTGAGCGAGAGGAGCCGATCACAATAGCTCTATGACTCCAAACCCATATATGGGTTTTCGCTCATCGGGGTCCGGACAGGTCGCCCATATACGGGTTTTCGCTCGCAAAGGGTTAAGTCTCTCAGCAGTTTGAATCTGGCATCACCATCCAAGTACTTGGTTGTTTCCATTAGTGGAATCCACCCTGCTAGAAGAAACTTTATATGCAAGGCAAAGAAGTAGATTTGTTGTGGCTTAATTCATTACAATAATAATGCTCACCTTATTTATATTTTATATAAAACACTTTTCATTTAATTCGATCAGCACAGGAAAGTACATCACCACCACTCACTGCTAAATTATACACAGACACTTTTCACTTGTTCCTTTATCAACATAACAGCAGTAAAATTCTGGAGTGCAAACATACAAATTAACATTTGCTGTGTCCACTGCATCACTCCCCCACCAGTGACGAAAAAAGAAAAGCTTGTGACATACATTACACAGAAGTCCATGAACCTAAAAAAACCATTACATTAAATCTTCAATCCATGAACCATTTTGGAAAAGTTACTTTTCTCGCTGATCTTGTTTTGGTTCTGAGTGTGGTGTTAAAGGATATTGATTTATCCTGTGGAATGTTCCCTGCCAGTGTTTCTTCTTGCTTCCACATGTCTGGTTGCTCATCCATTTCCGACAACAGATAGGCTGGTTTGAGTCTATCCATTGATGTATTGACTACTTTACCATTAATTCTCAGGGCAAAGTATTTTTCACTTCTCTGTACAACAGGATATGGTCCATCATAACAGGGTTCCAGAGGTCGTTAAACTCTGTTGAGTCTCACAAAACCATGAGAACATGACATGAGGTCTTTGGGAAGGAAAACAGGCAATGTTTTGGTGTGCCTGGGATTGGGTGGTTTCACTAACATTTTCTCTTGTAGCTTTGATGCAAACGACTCCGGTTCACTACCAGAAGGCAATGTCTCAAAAAATTACCCGGCAACCTAATAGTTTTGCCATGTACCATTTGTGCTATTGAAGAGTTGGTAGCCTGTTGCAGTGCACCATGTAAACCCAGCAGTACAGTAGGTAATGTGTCAGTCCAATGCACTGAGTTGTGAGCTCAAACTGCTGACTTTAAGGTCTTGTGTAATCACTCTATTTTGCCATTATACTGAGGATGATATGGTGTAGTCTGTTGTAACTGAATACCACACAACTTAGCAAGACTTTTGAATAACTCTGACTTAAACTGACTACCTTGATCAGTTATAACATGAGATGGGTTTCAAATCTAGCAATCCATTGCTCATAGAAGGCTTTGACCACTGTTTCGGCTCTTATATTTGGTAAAGGAACTACTTCCATCCACAAAGTAGATCTATCAATACAAGTCAGGCAGTACGTCATTCGATTTGAAGGTGGCAGAGGCCCAATAATATCAGTGTGAACTACACTGAATTGTTCATCTGGTTCTTCATACTTGCCCAAAGGGGTTTTTGTGTGGCGAATTATCTTGTTTCTCTGACAGCCAATACATGATCTTGTCCATCGCTGAACATCCCATTGCAAACTTAGATGTCACGATCTTCACTGTAGCTTTTATTCCTAAGTCGGCTGAATTGTGCATTTGTTGAAAAATTTTGTAGTGATATGGTCTAGGAATGAAAGGCCTGATTTGTGAGGTAGAAACATCACACCACATTGTCGCATCTGTAGGAAGTGTGCATACTTTAAACTGCAAAGACTTGCTTTCCTCTGTTGTAGTTTCAGATCTCCAACTTGATCTTCAGCAACTCTTTAATAATCTATGACTGACTGCAATTTCTTCAATTCTTGGCATTGCATCAGGAACAATATTATCCTTTCCACTAATGTGACAAATGTCTGTAGTTCATTGAGAAATATACTGCAATTCTGGAATTGTCTTAGTTGTCTAGGAGATGCCTTTTCTTTCTTTTGTTTGAATGCAAAAGTTATTGGCTTGTGGTTCGTAAATATCACAAAGCTTTGTCCTTCTAAGAGATGTTTAAATTTCTTCATGATCTTATGTACTATAGTTCTTTAAGTTTTTTGGAGAAAAATGCTATGGGCGTCCAATTGCTGTTTTCATACTGTTGAAGTACTGGCTCAACAGAAATAGATGCATCAGTACACAATGCTAGTGGAAGGTCAGTTCAGGGTCAAGGAAAGCCAGTATTGCTGTGTTCGCAATGTCCTGCTTACATTTTTCAAACATCGCTTTAGCCTCTTCTGTCCAGTGGATGGGTCAATTGTCTTTTTTTTTTTGAACCTTTGAGATAGTCATGGAGAACAGACTGAATCTGAGCTGCATCTTTCAGATATGGTTGGTAGAAGTTGACTATACCCAAAAAAGTCTGAAGTTCATATATCTTTTCTGGTACCTTATAATCTAGTATAGCCTAAACTTTCTCTTGTAAGGGTTTTGAACCTTCTGGAGTTATCCAATAACCCAGAAAGCCCAACTCTTCAACTCCAAAAACAGATTTAGACACGTTAATGTGTAGTCCATATTCTGCCAGTCGTTTCAAAACTGCCTGAAGGTGTTCTTCATGTTCTTTGGTTGATAAAGACGCAATCATCGTCCAAATATGGGAATACAAAATCAAGTCCAGAACATACTTCATTAATAAACCACTGGAATGAGGAAGGCATATTTCTCAACCCAAAACTCATCACTTTAAATTCATGAAGACCAAATGGCAGTATTATAGTAGTTTTTTGTTTGGCCTCCTCAGCCATTGAAATTTGGAAGTAAACTTTAAATAAATCAATTTTGGAGAAAATTCTCTTGCTTTTTAGAAATATTGAAAATCCTCCATTCTAGGCACAGGGTATCAATCAGGAATTGTTGTATCATTTAGTCGTCTATAATCACCATAAGGACACACATTACCGTCTTTCTTGGTCACCATATGGAAAGGACTAGCCCACTGTGATTTGGAAGGTCTGATTAGATTATTGTCCAACATGAATTTAAACTCTTGCCTGGCAATTTTTAAACATTTTGGATCAAAGGGGCGAGCTCTTCTAAATACTGGTGGACCATTAGTGTTTATATAATGCTTTACACCATGATTTATGCTACCAGGTGTTAGATTTGGTTTCGTGATTTCATAACACTGAGTCAAGAGTTGAGAAAATTTTGAATGTTTGCTCATTGTGCTAATGTCTTTTTCGTCTGTGATTGCTGTGATATCCCCTTCGACAGAAAGGTGGGTCACACCACCTATTAACTTCCTGTTACTAATGTCAACTAAAAGCTTGAATTTATTAAAAAAAATCAGTACCTATAATAGCCTTATTTGTTTTTGCGATGACAAACAGCTACTCAAACTGATGCCGAAGTCCTAAGTTAAGGTTACATATTTTCACACCATATGTATAGTTGGTGCAGCTTATTGAGATACCCCAAAAAAACAACCCTGAAATTTTTATTTATTTATCCCAACAAACTTACTGTTGGTGTTTTTAAACACACAAGCCGAGTGTGGGCAAAGTTTTTAAGAAGTAGAACTGGAACTTAAAAATTCAATGCCACAACTGGGATTTGAACCACAGACCTTCCGCTTGCCGGGCGGACGCTCTAACCACTGAGCTATTGTGACAAACTGCCAGAATGGCATTAAATTCTCAAGCCAGTTCGTATTTCTCCTGGTAAACCACAAAGGCAGTCTCACATCAGAAACAATTACCCCAATGGTGACTTACTATTGTAAGTACTTTATATCCCAGGATTAAATAACCTTCACATGGTAATTATTATTTATTTATCCCAACAAACTTACTGTTGGTGTTTTTAAACAAACAAGCCGTGTGTGGGCAAAGTTTTTAAGAAGTAGAACTGGAACTTAAAAATTCAATGCCACAACTGGGATTTGAACCACAGACCTTCCGCTTGCCGCATTGAATTTTAAGTTCCAGTTCTACTTCTTAAAAACTTTGCCCACACACGGCTTGTGTGTTTAAAAACACCAACAGTAAGTTTGTTGGGATAAATAAATAATAATTACCATGTGAACGTTATTTAATCCAGGGATATAAAGTACTTACAATAGTAAGTCACCATTGGGGTAATTGTTTCTGATGTGAGACTGCCTTTGTGGTTTACCAGGAGAAATACGAACTGGCTTGAGAATTTAATGCCATTCTGGCAGTTTGTCACAATAGCTCAGTGGTTAGAGCATCCGCCCGGCAAGCGGAAGGTCTGTGGTTCAAATCCCAGTTGTGGCATTGAATTTTTAAGTTCCAGTTCTACTTCTTAAAAACTTTGCCCACACATGGCTTGTGTGTTTAAAAACACCAACAGTAAGTTTGTTGGGATAAATAAATAATAATTACCATGTGAAGGTTATTTAATCCTGGGATATAAAGTACTTACAATAGTAAGTCACCATTGGGGTAATTGTTTCTGATGTGAGACTGCCTTTGTGGTTTACCAGGAGAAATACGAACTGGCTTGAGAATTTAATGCCATTCTGGCAGTTTGTCACAATAGCTCAGTGGTTAGAGCGTAAGCTGGCAAGCGGAAGGTCTGTGGTTCAAATCCCAGTTGTGGCATTGAATTTTTAAGTTCCAGTTCTACTTCTTAAAAACCCTGAAATTTGTTCCCCATTATGGTGCAGTCTGGTTATATTTGGTGATATCCCATCCGTTGGGTTGCAACTGTTTGTAACATATAACCATGGTAAAGCTATGGCCATAGTTGGTGTTATTGCATCTGTTATGTTGCCAATTTATGAACTTGTTGCAGAGAGGCCAACTGATAGATTTTAAAACAAGATTCTGTTTAGATGCCATATTTATTAATTAATCAATCAGTGGACGTCATGCTCGTTTTTGCGTGATTTTCTTTTGAATTGTTTTAGAACAGTATATGCAATTATAGTTAGTGTTGTTATTTTTGTATTCACTACACAGTAGTACATCACATATATATTACGATATGTAGCACTCGGAAATAATTTTATCCAAAAGTGTTATTGCAGAACAAGATTTGCCGAATGTGAGTACGTTCATCATGTGTTGTGTGGTATAAACAATGTTCAAGCATTATTATCGTTTGAAAGCATGTTACTTTAACACTGTGATATTTGAGATTAGAAATGGCTTTATTATGTACGTCAGCAGGACTGCTTCTTGTGATATTTCCGTCAGCTGTTTAGTGTAATGTTGGCCATTTTGAATTCCTGGGGACTGCCAATAAACTGTGCCAACTATAGCAATCTCACTACCATTAGTGGCATACAAATTGTACGTATTGTCGGCTTTATCATTTGCCCATGGAGGAAATATAAATACATCAGCCCCACTATCGATTAAATAGTACAAACCTGTTTTTCTGTCCTTGACAAATAATCAGTATTTGCGGCAATTAATTTCATTCCGTGCAGCAGAGCTTGCCACTATATCTACTGCTTGTTGGAGTTTTCCTGATTCTCCCAACTGCAGGGTTGTGCACACTTTGCAGGGTCACATTTATTTCTGAACCTGAAGTGGAAATAGTAATACTTTCCTTTTGGGTTATATCTTCTTCTCGAATCATGACGACTTAAACTGTGACGTCTGGGACTGCGGTTTCGAGACCGGTACTGATGTCCAGTAGATAGGGCTGCAGTCTGTTTCTCCAAAGTCAATATCTTGTTTATTATGTCACTCATTGTCACTGCATATTTCGACCACTGCCCCTTGACAATACTGGAACTGCTACTTGCAGAATACAATTTGGAACAGGGATTCATTTCAACAATCTTGTCAACCATTACTGCTAATTTGTCCAAAGCTTATTCACTATTAAAATACCTGTAGTAGAATCAGGTAATTTCTCCAACCACAAAGTCCTGAGAACTTCATCTGAAATATCTGCACCAACCAGTGCCTGCATTTTATGCAGTAAGTGACTTGGTTTCAAGTCCCCTAGTTCTATACCTGTTACCAACCACTTAATGTGTTTATCTTTACTTTCTTTGGATGTTGCTCACATGTGTTCTTTGCCAGGGAATATTTATTCGTTTGATCAGATTTGACGATGTCCCAAATATTTTCAACTTATTTTGCTTCCAACTGTGCCACTAGTTAGTTAAATGTTGTCTCTTCTGCCGTTATCTTATTAATAGTGAATTGTGCTTTGACTTGGTAAAATCATATTTCCGGTTTTTCAATCCAAAATTGTGGTATTTTGATATTCACTTTGTCTGCTTCTAACCTCGTTTCTGCCGAAAGTTGTGTTTCCTTGTTGTCAGTATCCATCACGTCGGGAGTCACCAATTGCTGTCTTAATTCAGTACAATAATAATGCTCACCTTATTTATATTTTATATAAAACACTTTACATTTAATTTGATCAGCACAGGAAAATACCATCACCACTCAATGCTAAACCATACACAGTCACTTTTCACTTGTTCTACTATAAACATAATAGTAGTAAAGTTCAGGAGTGCAAACATAAAAATTAATTAACCACGTTTGCTGTGTCCACTACAGATTCTCCAAACGAGATGAAAGCAAGGATGTTAAAAGCTCATCTTGACTTGTATGGCTTATGGAATTTTTACACACTGAAGTATAGAATGAACAACAGATCTTGCTGGCTCAATCAGGATTTTTAGTTTGGTTATGAAAAGTAAAACCAAGAAGCTAAGTTCTTTGAAGGCAGAAGAACACCAAACACTCTGTGTGCAAATCCACTCCTACTGTTGCTGCACTTTACAATAATGGTTCATCACTGTCATACATTTTTTGCAATAAAACTCATGAAAGTGAGAAATACAAGACCCAACCATAAAGCCCAGAACTGCAAATCTTATGTTCAGTGTTTACTTTGCAGAAAGAAGCACATTACAGTCATGTGTCCAGTCATTAAAGAGATTCAATGAGATTCATTTCCTCCTGAAGGTAACACAGTCAATGGTATCAATGTTGTTAGGGATGAAGATGGTCTCACCTGTGAAGATCAAAATTGTGATGAGAGATGACCTATTGAACTTTAGGTAGCTGTTCCTGTTGCCTAAGGAACATGAAATAGTGAAAGCAATGACCTTAGAGCAGTATCAACTTCATTGCCATGCTGTTGTGCAGTTTTTAATTATTCATTTAAGAAAAAGATACTGGATAATACAAGCCAGAAGAGCAGTTAAGAAGGCTATAGCAAAGTGTCTGCAATATAGATGGCATAAAACTAGAAATGCAGAATCAGATTCTGCTCCTCTACCTAAGGATTGTGTCAAGGATGCCAGGATGCCAGTGTGTTCAAAGTGGTTGGTATTGACCTGGCTGGACCACTGATTTTGAAGGACTATTCGAAGGTCTGTATAGTTCTCTACGCCTGTGCAGTCTTCCAAGCAATTCATTTGGCACTTGATGTCATCGTTAAATATGGAAGTATTCATTATGTCATTAAGAAGATTTATAGCAAAAGGAGGTTATCCTTCTATCATCTACTCAGATAATGGCACAAATTTCGTTGGAACTTCCAATGCATTGAGGAGTCTGGACTTCAGCAACTATCTAGATTCCAAGAAATAGAGTGGAAGTCTAATGCTCCTACTGCCAGCTGGTGGGGGGATGGTGGGAACAGTTAGTATACTCTACAAAAGAATTCCTTAGATGAATGTTAGGAAAATTTGTATTAACTTATGAAGAACTACTGACTTCATTCTGTGATGTGGAAGCAGTAATCAATGGATGCCCACTGACATACATATCAGAGGATCCTGAAGATTTAACTCCATTGACAACACCTATGTTTCTTAATGATGCTGGAGAGATTTTTGTACAGGACATTGGCCATTTAGAGAAGGTTAAGTTCCAGGCATGCTTACGCTATAGACATCTAATGCAAGAGTTGAAACAGTGATTCAGAAAGAAGTATCTTTCTCAACTTATCCAACGTGCAAAGGAGATCAAACTTGAAGGAAGATGATGCAGTACTATTAGGCTCCAAGCAGCACTGGCAAGGATTGTATCTCACTTTCCTGGCAAGGATGGTGTTTCTCGGGTAGTCCAGTTAAAATTATAGGACAGAACACTGATAAGACCAATTGAAAGACTGTACCCTCTATAGATAGACATACATGAAGATGTCTTTGTTTCCAAGAACTGTTTGACTAAGGAGATTCCCCAGGGTTGCAAAACCTGCAGTGGTCAAAGAGTGATTCCCAATCCTAAATATTCTCCTTAACTGTATAGACTATATTAACATTTATGAGAAAACATGTTCATGTGATGACATGTGATCTTTGTTATATTGTCATATTTTGGCTGAAATTATTTCCACAATTTCAGGGTGGGAGGAATGTTAGAAATCTAGTTAGCAATGGCACAGGTTTAATATGACTTCAGTTGTCATTTGTTAAAAGAAGTTAAAAAATGTGAATGCTTGTTTTATCCAACACAATAATTATTGAACTATGTACAAGTAACAAGATTTTAAGTTTGAAAATATGTATGTAAAAGGAGTCAGATTTGGTATTTTAATGTAGATTTATAACAAAGGGTCTCATTGATTGCATCCACATCAAAATTACCTGTCCTCTGTGCAATAGGATTGTTGTTTCCTTAAACTGGGAGGGATACTTTTAACAGAAATTTTTCTTAGAGCCCATTGTTATAAGCTTTAGCTTCCAGTCATATGTAGTAGAAGCAGGCATTAAACACTACAAAAACAAAATTACCCTCCAGTATCACTTCATGATATCCGAAAGTCCACACTTTTATTTGACAGAAGAGTTTATGATTTGTTTGGCCGTGAAGATTTATTTATAAAACAAAAGACAAAAGCAACTCTTAAAACAAATAGCTACCACTGACCCCCTCTTGAGCGATGGCCATTTAAAACGTCCGCGAGCCGAGAACTGCTAGCATTTAAATTGTTAAATGCGCTTCGTATATACACAGCTGTATTTTGTGTAAATATTAAGTTATTTTAATGAAACAAAAACTGGTATAAAACTCGTTATTTGCAGTATAAATGTACGTCATCAGCAAAGTTGAGTTGTGTTTACAAAACGTTGAAATGGCACAATTTTGTTTCACTGTGGTGAAAAGTCAACTTTGCTCTGTCGAACGCATCTAATATGTTGTTTTCTAGTGCCTTGCATCTGACAATGAAGCCATTAGCATTCATGCTTTCCAATACTTTTGAACTGTAGTTTCTTCTGATCTTAATGCTTCACAGGTCTTCAAGTGGTCTTCATTCATTTCTGCTGGATCGTTACACAGGACACATATTGGTGAGGCTGAGATACCTATTCTGTAGAGATGACTTGCTAAGCAGTCGTGATTTGTCAATAGTCGGAAGGCTGCAACCGCTGTTTTCCGTGGTCTTTGGGGGATTATATCTGGGTTGGAAAGTAGTGTAATCCATTTTTACGCATGTAATATAAGTTCTCGGAAAGATACAGTAAAGAAACACCCATTGTATGTGTGGCTTATGCATCAGCATACTGTGTAATAAAGCACTACTGCATGCGTGGTCTCTTGAGTCATCAGAATAGATCAACATTGCAACTTTTGCTTACGCGAGTTTCGTAACTTAGTAGAGTCCGTGTCTTTCTTTGTTGAAATACATACGTATTCTTTCCTGCTTGTAGCTGAAGGGAGAAGTGGTATAAAAAGATGTTTTTGCACCAACTGGATATAACCATATACAATTGTTTGGGGATTTGGACAGCTCTCTAAACCCACACAGGACAATGACCGACCTTGACTGCCGACTATAAATAGCTCGCAGCCTAATTGAACAATACCACGTTGGGGGTTGAAAATCCAAAACCCCTGCACCCCTCAGACTTCAAGGAAAACATTATCCTAAAAGGATACCACCAACAGCAAAGAAGTCCCGCCCATCTCCAAAGTGTTTCTTGTGCCGCAAGAAGGGAATTCGCGAATGTGGAGATGTACGTACCCTTGTGTGTTTATCCCTGTTTTGAGGTAAATCACTGCAGAACAAACATATTAAGGTAAGCCAATAAAGTATATAGACCTTACTAAAATGTTTCATAAAGGGAAAGTTACAATAAGTTGAGTTGGATAAGGGATAAATAAGGGTTAAATGCTTAAACACACATGACGCCCATATCGCTCATCCGTCATTTTAAATGGACGTGATTTCACGTTGATATCCCTCAAGAGGTTAAAAACTGGAAATCACAAGTTTTAGAAGTCATCAAAGATTATAATGGAAGATATTCCATACTTCCTTTTCACAGCTAATATTTGAATCTAAGCAATGATGATAGTGATGATAAAAAAATATAATATTTCAAGAACTTGCAGCAATTACTAAGATAAGTGAAGCTTTCAGTCCCTAAATTTGTTTTTATTTTAGACTCTGTTGCTTCACTGTTAACAGCTTCAGCTTTTTCTTTGAATGTTTTGCTGTTTACTGGTCAAACACTTTTCACACAGAAAATGTATATCTAATTTAAAACATTGTTTAGCTAGTCAGCATCTAAGAGTTTTTACTGTTTCTGTAATTGGCCCTGTACCTTTCTTGCGAAAATATCGGAATATTATCTAAAGATGACACAGTTATGCATCTGCATTGACTTGACAGTGTGCAGCACTGTGATCAGCAACAGTAAGTTGTTTTTGGAGACAAGACCATAGGAGGAATTTGTAACCTCTTACATGAGCAAATGTCATTTTCTAATTCTTAAATGTAATGGAAGCCCCAATAAAACAACCATGTGCATAAAAATGCCAAGTAATTCCTAAAATTTAATTCAAGATGGAATGAATATGATTGTCACTGTCATAAATGTCTGTGCACATCACTAAGAAATCATTTGCTTTCCTTTCAAAAACAAATACTATCATGGCATTGCTATCACTTGAGGTTAATTTTCTCTGTCTCGTACTCTTGACAATGTTTATCTGTTTGTTTATTATTAGCAACTTATAATCACAGAAGTAGGGGCATTTGGGTTTTATTTATCAATGTTCGTTAAGTGTAATGCCAATTTAGTTAACCATTTTTTCATGTATAGTAATTGATAGAGTGGTAGTTTTGTTAATTAGCAATAAAAACAAACTACTAATTTTGCATTAAAATGCAATTATTTTTGCACATTATCATGATTTGGTACATTAACTGTGATAATTTAAATCATGAAATAAAACAAAATTCTTAATTTTCATGAAATAAAAACATTTTTGTGTTGATTTTGGTACTTGTGAAATCTTGAACATTTCAGAGGAAAATGTAGTTATACTTTGTCCCTTTAAGCACCAATCACATGTATGTCGAACTTCATCCACGCAGGCAAGGGAGGTGCCATTATTATTAATAGGGGCTAGTTTATTGTTGGCATGGCTCGAGTTCCCGCCCTTAGCACATGCACGCCTGTTTCTTTATTTACGCTCAGGTGCTTGGTTGGGCACTGGTTTGTGGTCTATAACCACACTTTAGAATGCTGAAAAGTAAAGTTACATTGCAGCAATGATCTGCAGAATTTAAGTCTGAAGTCTATATAGTATCATGCAATGTGCAAATGTGGAGAGTTTGTGAAGTTCGCTTTTTCTTTAAGCATAAAGATGCCATGGAAAAACGTTACTCAGACACATGTGAACTGCCAAAAAGCTACCCAAGATGGGGTCCTGCATGTGGCTACTTTACAAGAGATGCTAAACAATGCAAGTCGAGTGAAAAATATGAACAATTTTAGATACAACAGAGGCATTTGTAAGGCTAATGTTCCAGTACAAAAGTTGGATAATCCTGCTCTTCAAAACTGGATGAGCAAGTACAAGCGAGTTGGAACAGAGGACCTACCATTTGCCAACTAGATAAAGATGCATGTTCCCATGCCACTGCATAAGAAGAGAGACAAAATGAAAGATGTCAAAAATAAAGATTATGTTGTAGTCTGTGGCAAAACAGCAGATAAAAATGTAAATTGTGTTTTTAATGAGTTGCTTCATCCTGTAGTTCCAACCATAGAACAAGCACCACATTTGACTTCTTCCACAGTGTAGAATGCTGCTTTGATCCTAACTTTCAAATGCAATAATCTATATTATAAGCATGTATGATATAGACAGTAAATTTTGTGGGTAATATGTTTGAACAGGAACTGAATGAATTAAGTACAGTTGTAGTGAAGATAAAGAATGCCTTTTTCAATACTCATAAGCAAAAAAATTAATACATCTCTTTCTTGAGGCAGAAATACCAAGACACTGATGATAATAAAATTTCTGCTTTTCGTATGCCCATGTGTGTGAGGTGGACTTGATTATTCAAATCTGTAATGCACTTTGCAACCCGTGTACAAGATCTTGCAAAGTTTTTCTCAACATTAAGGGAACACTTTTCTTGAAAGAAGCCAGTCCTGCAGTGATTGAAACTATTAAGCTTAAAGCTGTTTGCGTCTTGTGTGTGCCACCAACTAATGGAGCTGATCACTTTCTTGGAAGGATCATCTTATCCCACCATATATGTTGTCCTTGGGAAACTTAACAACATAGAGATAATATTCAAACTTGTCTGCAAAGGAATTTTTAACCAAATTGTGCTGAAAGAATTGAATCAGCTCTCCTCTAAAATTAAAGCAACTGTGGAAGTAAATGTAAAGTGACTTGTCTCTGTTGAGACTGTTCTCTCGGTGTTGCCAATGATTATTGTCTAATTGATTCACCAACCAGCTGGATGGTGCATTGCAAAGGGGTGACCTCAATGCACTTGGGATTGCTTGGGAAATGGTTATCACTTTATGGGTTCTTTTCATCAATGGAGTGAGGAGATGAGGTGCAATAGGGTCCCTTCAGGATCTCAGGGAGGTTTAAGAAATTGACTAGGGTGAGTCAAATGAAAACCGGAAAGCTGCTATAGAAAATATAAAACTTCTCTTACTACAATCAGACCCAGTACACATGCACGTGGACTCCCCCACCGTCAATTGGCATTGGTCCCATAACCCCATGTGACCCATCAATGCGATACAGAAGTTTCCAATATTGCAGTCCCTCTGTTGGAGTGCACCAAAGAAGCTGTATGAATGGTGTACGAAATTCAGCAGCAGTACAACAAGTTTGATAGACATGCCGAGGCCAGGCCAGGCACATTGTGTTGTGACATCTCAAGTGATTGTAGCAGCAGAGTAGATGATTTTGCAGGATAGATGGGTCCCATGGTGGAACATTACACGGAAAAGGGCAAGACGGTTACCAGTACCAGCTATAGTGATTTGATGCGTGACATTCTGAAACCTACCGTATGCACCAAGTGCTTCAGACCTATATGCACCAAGTGCTTCAGACCTCTCGACAGACGTTCTCATACAGCATGACAACACACGACCTTATACGGTTCGTGCGATCTTGGCAACTGTCAAGGACTTGTGTCTAGAGTGCCTCCCCCATCCTCCTTACTCCCCTGCCCTCACATCTTGTCCATCTTTAGCCCACTAAAGGACTCCGTAGGTGGTAACAAATTCGCGACTGACACAGAGTGAAAAAGTCTATGCATGAGTGGCTATGTGCAAATCCAAAAGATTTTCTTTTTCACAAGGTATCCATGCCCTCTCAGTGGTGGAAATGTATTGAAAAGCAGGGGGACTACATTGAAAAAAGTGTACTTGTTTTATCTCTGTCTGTAATAAAGGAGCTGTAAAAGAATATTTCCGGTTTTGATTTGACTCACCCTTGTAGATATATTCAACTGTAATTATTATTACTCAGAAGGGGATACATTATATGATGGAAAGGTATGAGAGGTCGCATCACTTTCTGTTCCAGGTTGCTTTAAGCATTCTCTCATTAATCATATGTATTTACACGTGAGATCATTATTTTCTTACGTCCCTTATGACTTCACTTGCTAGTTTACTTAAAACTCCTGCACTGCACAGGTTATCTGGTTACATCACCTTCATACAAAACTATCCCAGTAATTCCTTAGCTGCCTAATCTTCATAAATATTTTCCCCATTGGATATTTTGACTGTCCTGGAGGGATGCTGCAATCATATGACTCATGTTTTTTCTCCCCTCGACTTTCCCTTACCCTGGCCTGGTTTGTCGATTTAACACATCTGTAACACAATTAACACAATAGCGAACATGCGAGCTTCACCCTCCTAAGAATTACAGTGCTGTTGCTTTACTTTATGACAAGTACATAAACATACATAGTAAAATAATTCTCCTCTTAAGTCTAAATACAAACATTAAATGCAATTATTAGTTTGAGGCTGTATTTCTGTATCACTCTTTATCAGTTCCTTAATATTCCTGTCTTTATTTTGTGCTAATGTTATTCAATTCTATTTGCATCTGTATTTCCTATTTGTAGTTCTGTGTTATCTAGTTTCCTGGCTATTTCTATTTGGTATTCATTCTGTACTTCTGTATCTGAAGTTAGAATAATGTGCACATCCAGTAGTGTTATTTTTGTGATTGATTTCCTGAATGTTTTCTTTATTCGAGCTCTAGAAGTTACTTTTAACTAGGAAATGGTCTGTTTTACAGCAAGATCCTTGGAAAGATGTTACATTCATGATACCTATTGCACTCATTCTCAATTAGATCATCTATTTGATTTATAGCTTTCTTTATAACTTCCTCTTTCCCTTACAAATATTCTTGTGTACGAAGAATTTTACTCTTATTTATGTATTCTTGTTAACTCAAGACTGACAAGGCCCAATCCATTAGGTATTAAATATAATATACTAAATTGCATATAAAAACAAAAGGTTTCGTGCAATAAAATATTATAATGCAACTTCAAAATTTAAACCTGTATACAGGGAACTGCAACAATGTGCACTTTTAAGCACTGCTTTGTTTGATTTATATTGAGCATTTTAGCAAATTCAGGTACTATAGAAGCAGAAGCCTTTATAGATAACTGAGTTATCTGGTCATCTAAAAAATAAGCAGAACTTAAAATGAACACTAAATAATTAAATATATTAGGAAACCGAATGTCAGTCAGTGAAGAAAAGACAAAATGACACATTTTCTTACTACCTAAGAAACATATTAATATGTTGTTGTTTTCTAGTGCCTTGCATCTGGCAATGAAGCCATTAGCATTCGTGCTTTCCAATACTTTTGAACTGTAGTTTCTTCTGATCTTAATGCTTCACAGGTCTTCAAGTGTTCTTCATTCATTTCTGCTGGATCGTTACACAGGACACATATCGGTGAGGCTGAGATACCTATTCTGTAGAGATGACTTGCCAAGCAGTCATGAAATGATGAAATTTGCCTAAAGATGTCCCCACCCGGAGATCCGATTGGGGGACAGTTTTAACTCCGGAATGTTTATCTTTAGGACTCATATTCATGTATGTGGCTTTCATGTAACTGTTTTCTTAACGGGCACCAGTTTTACAATGTGGCAGTTACATCACCCGACTTAAACCCCCATTTTGCAAGGGGGACCACACCTATCGTTGGTCAACGGGTCCATCGGACCTAGCCGGGAGGACTAAATAGATGATATTTAGATCCACCGACCTTCCCCTCATGTGCCTCTGAGGGACACTGTTGTGCTGTGATAGGGCAGCACATATGTAAATGACATTTCCTCCATTTTAGATGAAACAGTTATACCGCTGTGATTCGGTCCCCAGAGCCTCATCTGTTAAAAGCAGGGTGCACCACGGGCAGGATGAGGATGGGAATTGGGTAGGAGAGGCTATAGGAGGCGCATCACTACCCCTTACTACATATTAATATTAACATAAATCATAATGCAGAGGTTTAAGAAACTATTGAAACAAAATATATGGGAGTCATATTTGACTACAAACTATCTTGGAATAAATATATACAGTACATTGAAGAAAAGGTAACTAAAAGATTCAGAATATTGAATCTCCTAGGAACATACCGGTATAGATCTAGAAATACTCTCAGTGTGACCTATAACAAATACATAAAATCAGCAAAAAAAATATTGAAATGTTATTGACAGCAAGTAATACAAACAGAACCAAAGATTTGCATTTCATATTTATGAAAATATCTTAAACATACAATATTTTAATCAAAATCAAAGGGCCATTTTAGAGAAAATATAAGAGTGTTCCAAAACTTTTCCATGGAAAGCGTAGTTTCAGGTGGGGAGAACTTTCTTGAAAATCTTTATATCAGATTCTTGAAAGATGCCAAACTTAAATATCAAGTTTGGTGTTGAATAAACTTTTCATTTTTGAGTTATACTTTTCATACACATGAATCTTTTACTAAAAATGCTTTCTTTTTTTATTATTCAGGGGATCTCAAAATGTGTATTTAAAATGAAATGTCGGTATCAGATTTTTTAATGAAATGCTGTAGCTTCTCTACCTAATATGTATATGATAAAGTAAAAGGGCACCAGAATTATAAAAATATGAACAAAGAACCTACCATTTGAAACTGCATGACAGTTTTTTTCAGTTTCTGTATAGTGTGCTTGCTCCTGGTTTTATTCTGTAGCACGCAACATGAGTTCTGAAGATAGTGTGTATCTTAGTGATAAGATCTCTAGTATTTTCTCAGTAGTGGTGCAGGGAAGGTGATCATGGATTTAGTTTTAAATTTTTATTTAAAATATCCCAAATTTATTTTTATATGGAAAATAGTATAATGTTATTAATTTTTGAAAATGAAAAGCATGCTGGCAAATTAAACAACCATGATGATACAACTACTGATTACTAATGGCTAGATTTATCCAAATATTGAGATGCAATGACTTCCTTCTTGAACTTTTCATATACATCTGTATAAGTTCATTTATTTATTTATTTATTTATTTTTTTTTTTTTTTTTTTTTTTTTTTTTTTTTTTTTTTTTTTTTTTTTTTTTGTGGTTATGCACAAAAGGTAAATTCCTCTGCCCATCCAATTTACATTATGTTTGGCAGTTAGCAGATAGTGAGTTAGTAAATGTGTGTTTGAACTTTCAGAAAGCACAGAGACATGGTAGAACATGGTTTGGAAAAATTAAAAAGTTGTTAATGATAAATGCATTTGGTGAAATATGGGCACCAGGATATACATTAATGAAGGGAGGTTGAAAAATATTAAGCCAAAATCTAGACAATATGGACTTATTTCTACAATGAATGGAAAGCTAAATTAGGGAAAAAGTTTTATCTTCAGTTTGTGACAAGGATGAGAGAGAAGGGATTGCTTGGTTTTGTTTAAGAATATGGAAATTGAGGAATAAAGAAAGGGTAGAGAAGGAAAGATGTCAATATGTACAGGGAGGGAAGATGAGATAATTATTATTAGAATGCTCAGGTACAGGCCATTGGAGGAAACAATTGATTTATAAGAAATGGTTAAATAGAAACAAAGAGCTGACAGTGAGAAAAAATTTTGAGGACCAGTCAAAACTGATGGAAAATGGTCAGTGAACAGGATAGTGGAAGAATGGGTCTTTTATAGCTTAAAATACCTGATATTGCAATTTTTATGGGTGAATGGCCAGGGTCAATACCAGACAAACACATACAGTATTTTTCAAAGCATGATAGCCCCGAAGGAGGACCGCTTCATCTGCCATTGAGTAATAACTATTAGCAAACAAAGGGTGACCATAAAACAGGGTGAGAGGCAATGTAGCCTGCTTAATTTTGTGTTAACTTTTGCAAACTAGTGAGTTATTGCACATGTTCCTTTTGTGACCTTGGATATCACCTGAATCTGATGATGTGAATATCTTCACCAGAAACCCCAGTGAAAAATAAAAATAGCATCATCATTGGGGGAGAGGTGCTAGGATGCACAGTAAATATCCAACAGTAGCATCTTAGCAGAATGAGGCAAAAGACAGCTAACAAGATTATGAATTTAATTACTCCACCACCACACAGTCATCTTTGCTAAGCATGTGCTTTAAATGTGTATCAAGGCCCAAAAAATCACTTAAAGCTGAAGCAATGGAAATAATCATATGGAGATATTGATATCTCTAGGCCAGTGTGATATTTCGATCTCACATAATATCTTGATCAAACATGGTTCAACAGTCATTCTTGTAGAATGAAAAACTGGACTCACTATTCTTACAATTGTGCTGTGACAGTGCCAGACATAAAAGACAAGAGAATTGTCTTTGTTCACTCTGGTGGAGGTCTTGGCTTTGTTAATGATGCCTTTCGAATGACACAAAAAAAGGCTGAAGCTCCTGAAGACTACCATGACAGTATACACAGACATTTTTTAAATTTGGTTTGAAGAAAGATTACTAAACTGCCTTGAACTATCTGGAGCTGTTATGCCCTGTGCCAGAACTCAATTTTATGGTGAATAAAACTTGCGAATGTCGGTATAAAAAGAAGGCTCAAACCGGGATAAAAGCACTGAAATAAAATATTAAATAGTACTGTTATAATTTACATTTCAAATGTTATATGTAGCATGTTCGTTGAAATAACAGGCGAGCATGTTTTCTAAGTTGCTTGCCGTAATATTGGTTCTTTATCTGACAAAATATTGTACACTGAAAGCGCATCTTCATAATCACCATTAGAAATTGAAATACAAGTACATAGAATGTGGTTCTCAGTGTCCCATTCTATAGCTATTTTCACATCATAAAGGCACAACGGGCTCTTATGGACCATGTTATTCTTATGGAAGAATCAGGTGCGCCATTGCCAAATTTGCGTGTTTTCAAATGTGACTAAGATAAAGTATGAACATGCATTTCGGTGTAAAATGTGTCAAAGAATACTATGGTATGCATGATAAACCTTCTATGCAATTGTAAATTTTTTAAAATAATAAAATGTAAAATTTTGTTGAAAGCAGATTTTTTAACATCTTTCTCGCTCCGCATGTTTAAACATGGTTTTAAACCGAAATAATTGCAATGAAAAAAATCTGGATTATTCGCTTGCTTTTATAGGCCACGTTAGTATTTAGTTTAAATCAATATGTCTATACATATTTTTTAAAAAAATAAAGTTTAAAACAAAGTGTTAGGATTTTTCATTTACACAGTGGAAAATGTCGTTGCTGGCTAATTCTCATTCTGTAAGTCCACGTAAAAACTTCCAGCGACAAAGTTGTCAAGGAAATAACAAAATTATTTTTTATATAAATACGGAACATCTCCATTAACAAGTCATCCATAAATCACCATTTAAAGGCAAATGTTTTTAGCGCACAAAGAACACCCAGGTAGGACAACTTGCAGATGATGAAAACCAGATGTGTGGCAGTTGAAGGGCCGATGAGGGATTGTACTTCAGTGGAGGTTTTCAATAAGTTTCGGGAATTTGAGGTATGAGCGAGTTTTACAGGTTCTCTGGTAATCGTGTGCATTGCAGCTAAGTAATCAGTGCGCAATGGATCGCAGAAGAAAAGGCAAAATTATTAAAAGTGGCAAGTGAAAAAGCAATTCTTAGGGTGTATGATTATTTAAAGAAAAAGAACCCCGACATAGTGACTCATTTATTTATTATATTTAGGTCAAATGTAAAGTGCTGACAGTTATTAAGAGAGTGCAATAAATTAAGGCATATTACTAGAAATTAACTGGAAAAATATATAATAATTTGAAACTGTCCTTGCAATAAATGGCATTTGTGCAATTATAAATTAAATATATACAGCATGGAAGTTCTAAAAAACATGTAGGTACATGTATCTTTGCAAGCACTCATAACAGGGGTTTTGCCAGAGACAGGAAGGCATACGGTGAAACAGACACAACCTAACGCTATTTCCTTCCGGCTTGGGGGGTTAATGACATACAAGTAAGGGTTGTGCGGGAAAATCTGCCGATATTATTAAAAGTGGTGAGTGAAAAACAATTCTTAGGTGTTTGATGATAACTAACAATAAACCTGGTTGTGAGCAAAAACACGGTAATCACAGTGGCGCAACATACGTGGCAACGCCGCGCTGATTCTCCATAAGAGCCATTGTGCCTTCATAACATGAAAACTCCTATACATTGGGCATGAAAGACAACTTAATTTTGCTCATAGGCCTCTCTATCAAGTTTGAGGTTCTTTTATATTCTGTAAATCTATGACATGGGACCATTGACTTTACTTACCTTCCGAAGGAACCCATGCTAAGGATTTTTATGTCTGTAAAAGTTCAGTTCCTCCTGCCAGGTTTGAACCAACAACTTAGGGAACCAGAAGATAGACCACAGAGGACAATGTTCATTGCCATGGAAACTATCAAGTGCACATGTGCACCTAGCTGTCAGTATGAATTTGTTTTAATTTAACTCTACAATCACACGCCTTGGCTCTACAGTGCCTCACCACACCAAATAACTCAGCATTAAATTCCTGCCATTTTTTGCATTAAACTCATGCTCCCTGCTGTGTGTTGCAGCCTTCTATAAAATACGCTTGAACTTATTGTTCCAGTCTAAGCTATGTGCATTTGCGGAATGCAGGAAAACCAGTAGAGGGGCGGGGGTTGTTGTCTTTGGCACATTTCTCCACTGGTAGTGCTTTAGCATGGAAGGTAAATTATTCTATGCATTCATTGAATGCTTACGTATGCCACTGATTATCTGTCAGCCTACCTTCCCTGCCTTCCCATATACCTTTCCTACTTATAAACATAGTTGCATTCTTCCAGCCACACGGAGTTTGAACTCTTGACCTTGACCTCGCATCTGGCTTTCTATGTTGCAAAAATTGAAACAGATCCTGTTTTATTCCTGAAATAAATCTTTTAACCTCATTTTCACAGAAACATTACAGTGAAATGTTAATTTCATGCTAAATCGTAAATAAACACTCATTTTGCGAGTTGCATTAAAATTTGTATTTAATCGTGAGAGTAAATGTTGGTAATTATGCGGACAATTGCAATAGAATTGATTCTGAAACTTTTTTATTATGTATTAACATATTTCGTGTCATTGCGATCCACCAAAAGATTGTGTCCCTACCCATACCACACTCGCATATTAAATCCTAAGTCAGCCTCATCTTGGAAGAAAAATTATGTAGGTACTTCAGTTCATGACTGACAGAACAATTGTCCTGTTGTTATTATTCCTGTGCTTCTCAAAATCATAGAGAAACACATCCTTGCCAGTGAAAGAAAGAAGAAATACATAGTAAACAAGTTAGCATCTAAATGTGGACATACTACCTTATGAGAGGTAGAACTGGAACTTAAAAATTCTCAAACTTTGCCCACACACGGCTTGTGTGTTTAAAAACACCAACAGTAAGTTTGTTGGCATAAATAAATAATATTACCTTATGTTTATCACTGCATCCTCAACCCATTGAAATGATATGGTCTGAGATTAACAGGAAGATAACCACAGAAAATCTGAGAAAGAACCTTTAGAAGATATAATCTGATCTCTAAAAAAGGCACATGATCACGTGACTCCTGAAAAGTGGAAAAAGATAGAAAAGATGGAAGACAGCTACCATTCTGTGCAATCAATTTTTGATGAGCAAGACAAAATCTGCATTGACCTGGGAGAGTCATTGGAAGAGAGCCAGAGGGAGGACATAATATGTTAAGGTAAATTTAGATAATTTATTTTAACAGATCATTTACTCAATAATAACAATAATATAATTAGTGTTACATTAATTATTGTTAATAATTAGTTTTATTAATTCATTCTGCAAAACCTTAAAGTTGATTTAATATAAACAATATTCAAAACATTTTCTTAACTTCGTAACTTAAATATTTATTTATTAATATAACAATGCATGAAATAACTATATGACTATTCTTGTTTTTATTCCAATACAATTTAATACAAGTAAATATGCATTTTCATATATTTCCATATATTGGGCCAATCAATGATAATTGATTTTTTAATACACACAAACCGTAGAGCAGAGGATTCGTATTTCAAATCCCGGCTATGGCGTTGAATTTTTCACTTTCAATGCATTTTCATGTTTGCAACTCGAGAATTTCACCCCACAGTTCAGGAACCATATAGCAGAAGACTTGGCAACTGTGAGGGTTAGTTTTAAACCTCAAACCTTGTAAACCCAAATATCAAAGTAATTCTGCCTTTAGCAGAGGAGTGGGCTTGGGTCATCGTGTTTTGAAAAATAATACATTATTAGCCTAGCACTTAGAACAATAAATTAAGCTAAACATTATGGTTGGCTATGTAGATAATAAACTTTGGTTATTTTAATATATTTTCTCATTCTGGACATAAGCAGATTGAAATATAGAAATATATTTAATAAAAAATAGGCAAACAAGATAATCATATTGATTATGGAACATAAGTGGACAACAAATATGTCAAAATATACCAGGTAAGTCAACATCAGATAGTATTTATTATAACTGCCTCAACTGGAATTATTTATTAGGGAAAATTAAACAACATGAAGAATGGATCTGTGAATAATCAGAAGCAAAATACTGGTAAGAAATTGTCCAAACTTAATTTCAGAGCTCCCTAGAAAAGCAAGCTCATTTTATTGCCTGGCACATCATCACCATAGGATTAGAATTAATGAGTCATTAAATTACGCTCTGAATATCCAGGATGTGATAGATGGACACTGCTATCCATATCCCAATCCCAGTCTTAAATACCTCAAATAACAATATGAGAAAATATAAGGATGGAAGAAGGAAATTGACGGAATTGATAATTAATTTACACTGTGTTTGAAACCAGCTAAAAACTACAGAAGTATGCCAAAAAATCACAGAGCAGTAACTGTGTGATTACACTGAACAAGGTAACTTGCAATAACACTTCAAAATCAAACTGGAAAATGGTTGATTTGCTGTTAATAGCTGAAAAAATGGATGAATTGATTGTTAGCTACATCCTTTAAGGAAATTTACAAGGTAGACAGGAAATAACTTGGCATTATTAAATCCCTGTTAAGTTTTTAATATTGATAGAATAATGTTGGAAATAGCACAAACATACAGAAATTTCAATAGGATAGTGGTTTTTCACGCCGCATAGTATCAACAGTGTCCATGACAGGCAGTAGACTCAACAATAAGAAAGATAACCAATTGCCTTACAGTAAGAGAAGAAGCAGAAATTGCTTCACGCTATGAAGTGTGGAATTTGATCGTTCACCCTGTGACTTTTTCTTATGGGTAGGACAAAATAGGTGTACCGAATGAAACCTTGCAGATTGGATGAATTGGAAGCACAATTTCCTCCAGAAAGCTGTAGATTTCATTCCAGATCATTTGAGGAGATTGGTTGATGCCACAGACATCTACATTGAATTTTAAGGTATGCAATCGTTCCCATATAACAGTGTACATACTATATTAATTTCAAATAAAGAACTCTGCAAACTTAAAAGTTATACGTCAATTTCAGTACCTAGTTACTTTCAACCCATCTGTTCAACTACAAAGAGCCGATCTCACTTGTAAGATTTCTATTTAATATATTAAGTGTTGTCCTTTAGAACCAGATGCAGCATGTAATATTTTAAATTCTGCAAGGCTTAAATGCCTTAATAGATAAATTTCTATTCAACATATTTACTTTGCACAATTATTGTGGTAAATGTTTGCTTGGGCAGTCTTGTGCTCCAGCTTTGGTGCAGAATGTTCTTGTGACTAGTTGTTTACAGAAAATTGATTGTTAGAGCAATTCTTTATGTTGATTATCTAATCATTAACAATGCATAGAGCAGGGCTGCTGTTGTGCACAGAAGCCAACTTTACACTCAGAAGTATTGCCTATATTCTCAAAATGTGAGTGCTTAATTTAATAGCTAGATTTAATTAAAACATACTGTGACCCACGCTCCCACATATAGGGTTGCTAAATTCTCATCTTTTCCTGATTTATCTATATGTTTTTGTTTCTACCTTTTCATTCTTCTACTTTTTTTTCAATCAGGGCATGAACTACAGAGGTACAGTCCTTTCTGAGGGTGTACACACCAATGCTGTGAGGCAAGGCACTGTATTCAACCCATAACAGGCAGCAATTATACCTTGTGAACAGCCCTAAGTAGAATTCTTAAAATGTAAAAACCATCCAAAGCTTCCCACAGACATCCAAAAGCATACAAGAACTAGTAAAGACAATATTTTTCCTTGATCTCCCATCTTGTAATTGGAGAAATACAAATTGTGAATATGATTGTTGTTGTAAGAACGGTACAGGTAACAATGAAATTTCATTCATCAGAGAGCTCTCTTTGGAAACACAGTGTTATTTTTTGTTATATTTCTGTTATGTATGTCACTAAATGGACATATTTTTATTTAAAAATTGCAAAAGTTAGTATTTAATTAGAGTATAGAGGAATCACAATTAGATAACATGTACAGTGACCTATCTTGAAAGTGTTGTTTTTATGGATGTGTACATAAGTGCAGTAAACATAAAAATATGGTGCTCTCTAAGAAACGGTTACTATTACTGCTATTGCTCTCTTCAATATCATTATGAAAAATATTGAAGAGCAAGAGGATTAATGACTTCATTGTCAGAAATCCAACATTAGCCAACAACAACAACATAAGTGCAGTAGAACCACAGCTATCTAAGCCCTGATTAACTGAGTTCCAGGTTAACCAAGATCCCGTTTTACAAAGTGTGCTGTGCAAACTTATTAAACATCAGGAAAATAAAGAAACTTTGTCCATAGAGCATTACGACTTTGGCCTTGTACAGCTTGCTCGAAGGATGTCAGATGAAACAATCACTGGAAACAATGTAGCCAAGTGGATCAATGCAGACAAACAATTGGAGGTGTCTCGCGAGATGATAGCAGAGACAGTTAATGCAGAAGCTGAAGAAAGTGAAAGGGAGAATGAAGACATTGAAATGGAGAATGAGAAAATCAGCCACAGTGAAGGATGCAAAGCAATAGAAAAAACCATCAAGTACCTTTAGCAACAGCCAAAGACAACTTCACAGATTCTCTTGCTATGATGATTGCATGACAAAGAAACGAGCAATCCCTCTTAAACAGAAAACACTTATGGACTTCTTGAAAAAATAATTTTTTGAACTAGAAGATGTGCATACTGTATGTATGTACTGCATGCCCTTTTTTTCATTTTGTATTTTTATTCAATTTTTGTTTTTATGTTCATCGTTTTTTCATTTGATAATAAAGTAGATACATTTTCTTCACACATTGATACAGCCATAGCCGAAACATTCAATAAATATTATGCTAATTCACACAAAGTAACAAGAAATAATAAAAAGGAACATAAAGAATTTAAAAAAGATTTGAAACAAGAAAGAGAATGTGATCCTAACACTCAGTGCAATATCTTTTTTCAAAATTTTAATATGCAAGAACTAAACATTGCAATAAATAATCTAAAAAACAAAAAGTCTCCTGGACCTGATCACATACATCCAGAGTTCATAAAAAACCTTGGAAAAACAGCAAAATAACAACCACTAAAACTCTACAATCTATCCTGGAAAACCACTGTACCTGCTGAATGGCAAAAGGCAATAATTGTCCCACTCTTGAAGAAACACAAAACAGTGTCAGAAATAAAAAATTATAGACCAATAGCTCTTACTAGCATAATAGCAAAAGTGATGGAAAGAATGGTGTCAAACAGGTTAAATTGGTTTCTAGAATCAAAAAATTTAATTTCCCCATGTCAAGCTGGATTTAGAGAGTTCCACTCTACAAATGAACAAGTCTTACTTCTCAGTCAAGAAATCAAAGACTCCTTCAATAGAAAAGAAGATAATTTATCAGTTCTTATTGATTTCCAGAGTGCATATGATTCTATATGCAGAACAAAACTACTAAAGAAAGTAAAAAAAATAGGGGTACAAGGTCCAATGTTTTCATGGCTATGTCATTTCCTAACACAACGCTTTATTGCAACCAGATATGGAAGAAACATATCTAAATACAAACAAGTACACCGTGGCTTACCACAAGGCTCAGTGCTCAGCACAACACTTTTTAATATATTTATTAACGATCTGCCACAACAAATACAAGAATCAGGTGTGAAGTGTGCACTATTTGCTGATGACTTAGTAATGTGGACTTCAAAACCAAAAAGCAAAAGTACAGAACTAGAAAAAACCGTGCAACAATCTTTAACCAAATTACAAAGGTGGACCAAAGAAAATTTAATGACTGTTAATACAACAAAATCAAACTACCAAATCTTTTCACTAAGAAAAATACCACTAAAAATAAAACTAAATTTTGAGGGTCAACAATTACCAGAAACAAAGGAAGCAAAGTATTTAGGAGTTACATTTGATACCAAACTTACATGGACCAAACAAATAGAAAATGTAATACAAAGAGCAGAGAGGCGCCTTTCACTGTTAAAACGTTTAACAGGAATGAAGTGGGGATGTTCCAGAGCAACTCTTAACACAACATACAATGTATATATAAAGCCATTATTTACTTACTGCAGCGAAGTTCTTGTAACAGCATACACAAAAAAGATTCAAATCTTTCAAAACCAAAGTCTGAGATTAATTACAGGTGCTATCAAAACCACACCAATAGCAGCTATAGAAATACTAACCAACCAATGCCCCATTGAATATGAAATAGAAAAAGCGGCTCTTATTCAACACGAAAAGTTGATCAGACTCCCATTCAATACATGGCACAAGAGAAATTTTACACTTACACTAAAGACTCAGGAGAGCTTTCTTTCCAAAATTCAAGACATCAAGAAGAATGTATACCTTCCTAATTCAAAGGAAAACTTCATATCTAACAATCCGACACAAACATTAGACATCACATATTATTTACACCTGACAGAAGAAGTTAAGAAAAGTGATACTCCAACTAGTGTTCTAAAATTATTGGCATTAGAGACAATCCATACTAGATTTCCAGAACATGAATGGCTTCATATTTATACTGATAGATCATTAATATCAAACCAAGATGGAGCAGGTGCTGGAGTCACATGTCACCTCTTTTCCTATTACAAATCTTAAAGTTATGGAACTACTAACTTTTATGGAGAAATTGAAGCAATTCGAATGGCCCTACAAAATCTTTTGTACAGAATTTCACATTTTCAGCAAGCAGTTATTCTCTCAGATTCCAGGGCGGCAATTATAGCAATTACTTCCAAGTTGTCACCAAAAAACCAAACAATTATAGAATGTTGGAAAATCCTTACCCATCTAACAGCACTTCAAAAACACCTAGTCTTCCAATGGATACCAGCTCACTGTGGACTGAGTGGTAATGAGAAAGCTGATTTTCTTGCAAAAAAGGGTACCAGCGGTGTACAAAAATCTATAGTTAATCTGCCATTTTATGCAGCTAAAAGATTAGTCAACTCTGAATTCAAAAAAATTATTGAAAAATATTACTATGAAAAATCAAAGAATAAAAGATGGGAACTACCAAACATTCAAACAGTAATTCCTGAGTATCCTCGAAAAACAGCAGTTGCAACCTTCAGGTTGATTACAGGACATGATTGTCTGGCAAAACATTTAAACAGAATTGGGATATATTCTTCACCACTCTGTCCTCTATGTGATCTGCAAGAGGAAATGGATTGAGACCACCTTCAAATATGCCCGGCCACTTCTAATGTCCCATCCATCAGTGAAAAATATTGGAGAGCAAGAGGATTAATGACTTCATTGTCAGAAATCCAGCATTAGCTAAAAACAACAACATTTTCTTCACATCTTTGATCTCATTTTCATTCATTTCACCAGTTTACCTTACATTTACCTCTTGATTTTTGACAGTCTGTGTTATCCAAGTTTTTGATTATCCAAGCTACTTGCTGGTCCTCTGTACCTTAGATAATCGAGCCTCTGCTGTACAATGCTTTAGGGCAAAAACTAAGTAATGTGTAAACTAGGAGTTTCCATGCCTGTACATAACTGGTGTAATGTAATTACCATACGAGTCAAATATATACACTGGAAGACATGCATTAGCATGCCAAGCTTCTCCCAAGCTCATTTTCATCATCCATGATGGCTACAATTTTACTTCAATGCCACTTGGTAGCTCGCCATGGCAGAAGTGGGTAACATGCACAAGCTGAAGCTTCTTAAGACTTACACAAGTCAAAATGTGCTAGTAAATCTGTTGCCAAATTTCATTGAGTTCATAGGAGTAGCACAGTAGATTTAAATGCTGCAGTTTAAATTTCCACATACATGTTGAAATAAGAAGAGTCACACTAATTTTTACAATTACTTCACTCACTTGTTTATTAAAAACTGGAACGTTTTCGAGAGATGTCTCTCTCATCTTCTGCAGATGGTGACTGAGGTTTGAAGTTGGATCCTACATCTACTAGGGTTGCATCTTGCTGCCGTCTATCGGTAGAGAGGCAAAGCTCCATCAGATGGTTATGTCAAATATTCCACATACATGTTGCATTTAATAACATTCAGATAAAAATTACCAATAATTCTGCAAGGCATCAAAGCTAAGGTTGTTCTTGTGCTCTTACACAGCACCTGCCACTGAATGTACATTCTTTTCTAGTAAGTTCTCCCTTTATTATGCTCTTATCATCAAGTAAAGGCATTTTGATAGTCCATGCTCAGGAAAAAAATGCCTTTGTGTCTGGTTTGGCAGCCATATTTACTATTACTTCCAAGCATTCTCTGATATCACAGAAAGAGGGTGGATTCTGAATGTCAAATCAGAATTTTATTGTGAGTGAGGTAACCTATTCATTTCTTCTACATCTGTGTAATTTTGTTGTACAATTTATAAGCTAGTCATCAAAAAATAAGCTGAAAAATTCCAACAAAGGAATGTCACTGTTGAAACAGGATGATAGAACTGACCCTTGTTCAATGTCTGCAATAAAAATACTATAATACCCAGGATCAAAATTGTTCCCTTCAATCCAGATATCCAACTATTGTGGCAGCTTGTGAAGTGGACACAACATAACATTACATGTGCCATTTTCACTTGAAGATGTGTCCATATTAGAAGTTTTGCCTTCAGACTCAGAGAAGTGCTAATTACTTAGTTCATCTGTTTCCTCTAATATCTGCATTATTATTTATTTAATCAGTGACTTTTGCCTTGCCTTTATGGTAAAAATCAGCATAGAATTACAAAAACTGCACTGAATGAAAATGCATCACATATGCTGTTGTACAAAGCTAACAAAGCTGAAGCTAGAACCTTGTGAGAGTGGTGAATCCCCAGTCAGCAGTTAGAAAGAGAAAGAATTAGTGTTGTTACAACATCTGTGATCAGATCTGAAGCACTGAAACAAACAGGCACTGTCTGATTTGAGTCATTGAATATATTCAGTTCTGCCCCTGAAGGCTTAGTATGTCGTGGCCTTCCTCTACCATCTGTTCAAGTGAAATGTTGACAAACTACATGAGTTGCACAGTCACCTTCATATTCCATTTGTCATTTGTTTCTTTATTCTATGGGAGCAACTTTGAGCACATTGAAATGTCTAATTGAGTGTTTATTTGATGACTGCAAGTAAATCACAAAATAATCCAGTCAGATTGACCAGCATTCTTAAAACAGGTGCAACAATACTGAAGGAGACTAATTTAGCAATGATGATTTTGATGAAGATGACGACGGCAATGATGATTCCAATTTCTCATTGTTTCAAATGCCTTAAGTGCCTTGCATCTCTTTTCTTACCATGTGCAATAGCTAAGTAAGTATGCTACCAACAAGATAATTGAGTAATGAACACGAACAAGAGAAGTAAAGGCCTAATAGTGATAAAACTTTTCTGAGGACTTTGGCATCCTACATTCACATGCAATGTTAGCTGATATCTGCTGTGTTATCAAAGCCATTATATTTAGTGTGATCAGCTTGCCAAGCAGTAACCAAGACATGGTGTAAGACAGCGCTGTCTATGCTTGAATTAACATAACTTGTGTATTCTGATAGTTCCCTCGGTGTTCATTACACACATGGTAGGGGAGTGGCACAGTGGCCTGTTGTCATGGCAACCAGGTTTGACCTTGAAGCAGGCAATGGACTTAGTGACGGAATTGCATGGCCATAAAGCCTGTTGACTACTTCAACGTCAAACCTGGTTGTCATGATAGCACACCGCTGTGGTACTCCCTTACCATGTGCGTAGCGCATGATGAGGGAACTGTCAGAATACACAAGTTACGTTAATTCAAGTAGAATTCGGCACTCTTGATGTATTTTTCTCGCACCTTTCACCTTTCGTAAACAAATTTTTAATCTGGCGATTTCAATTAAAATTTCAAGACAAAGCTATATCCTTCCAAATATCTGCGTAGTACACACGCATGAGTCATTCCATGTCAAATCATACAAAATTTGACTTCATGTCTCCGATTTCATTTATATTAAATTTACGTGTTCTGTGAATGAAAAAATGATGCGCCTATTCTTTTGTTAGTCTGAAAATTAATTATTTTTGTAAATATAAAACATTAAATTTTCAATATTTTATGCACACCATTCTACATAAATATAAATATCTCTGGTATTATTACTTTCTCTACTGGTAAGTAGAAGGAAGTGTTGTATTCCCCCAAAAATTTGATGTCAAGATTTCACTGTAAATATGTTTTGAGACAGCTGAACCCAAAAAAAAGCATTTTTAGAAAAAGGTCTGCGTGTGTGTGTCTGTGTATCTGTCTGTCTGTCTGTCTGTCTGTCTGTCTGTCTGTCTGTCTGTGGACAGCATAACTGAAAAATGAAAAGTTGGTTAAAAACCAAAGTTGGTATTTAAGTTTAATGTCTTTCAAGGATGTGACACAAAGATTTTGAAGAAAATAGCTCCACCCTAAACTATCCTTTACATGGAAACTTTTTCGAAAATTTTGATTTTCTTGAAAATGGCTCTATAACTATTTTGATTAAAATGTCATATGTTTTAGATATCTGTACGACAAATGAAATGTATATTTTGAATTTTCTGGCTATAGCCTATGTAGTCCTGTTTACTCTGGATGACTTTTGAATAACTAGTGAAGTAAGAGATAGACAAAATCTTAATATACAAAAAATGTAGATCTCACTAAAACATACAATTTATGTTTGAATAAACTTTTTTACAGAGTGAACCATTTCGAAGATATTCCTTGTTATTCATGTCAGTTTCAGAAAACTTAGAACTTTCGTGAAATGGAACACCATTGTTCATTTTCACTTTCTCTACTGGTAAGTAGGGGAAGTATTGTATTCCACCCAAAAATTCGATGTCGAGATTTCACCGGAAATATATGTTTTGAAGTCCCCTGATTCCAAAAAAAGCATTTTTAGAAAACGGTCTGTGTGTGTGTCTGTGTGTCAGTCTGTGGACAGCATAACTCAAAAATAAAAAGTAGATTAAAAACCAAAGTTGGTATTTAAGTTTAATGTCTTTCAAGGATGCGACACGAAGATTTTGAACAAAATAACCCCACCCTAAACTACCCTGTACATGGAAAATTTTTCGAAAATTTCGATTTTCTTGAAAATGGCTCTAATGATTTTGATTAAAATGTCATATATTTGAGATATTTTTATGGCAAATGAAATGTATATCTTGAATTTTCTGGCTATAGCCCCTGTAGTCGTATTTACTCTGGACGACTTTTGCATAACTGGTAAACCGTTAGAGATAGACCAAATCATACTGCACAAAAAATGTAGATCTTGCTAAAATACACAATTTATGTCTCAATAAATTTTCTTGTAGGGTGAACCATTTCGGAGATATTCCATGTTATGTGTGTGAGTTTCAGAAAACTAAGAGCTTTCGTGAAATGGATCATCGTTGTTCATTTTTTATATGTTAAGCATGCAAAGAGAATGGGATCTCAAAAGCTTTAAAAGATTTGACTATCGCTCAAAGCCTACTGTATTCTAGTATTCCCCTTGTACCTACACGGAAATAAGCAATAAGATAATTTGTACAAATGTTTATCTCAACTAACACGAAGATATAGGTATTAAGAGTTTGTAAGAATGGTTAGTACTAGAGTAGAGAAAGTCATGTGAGTGCAACACATCAGATTTTTTTTCAGATAAATGTGCTCTGTGGCTGATTTTGAATATTGAAATATATACTTAATTATATGTTAAACAAAAAGTAATTAGTTAAATGTGTTCTATTTTTACAAAGTCATTAACATTACAAACATCATTAATAATGTTTGAGAGGTAGAACTGGAACTTAAAAATTCAATACCACAACTGGGATTTGAACCACAGACCTCCCACTTACCTGGCGGCTGCTCTACCACTGAGCTATTGTGACAAACTGCCAGAATGGCATTAAATTCTCAAACCAGTTCGTATTTCTCCTGGTAAACCACAAAGGCAGTCTCACATCAGTGGTAGAGCAGCCGCCCGGTAAGCGGAAGGTCAGTGGTTCAAAACCCAGTTGTGGCATTGAATTTTTAAGTTCCAGTTCTACCTCTCAAACTTTGCCCACACACGGCTTGTGTGTTTAAAACACCAACAGTAAGTTTGTTGGCATAAATAAATAATAATTACCGTCTTAAGGTTATTTAATCCTGGGATATAAAGTACTTGCAATAGTAAGTCATCATTGGGGTAATTTGTCTCTGATGTGAGACTGCCTTTGTGGTTTACCAGGAGAATTACGAACTGGTTTGAGAATTTAATGCCATTCTGGCAGTTTGTCACAATAGCTCAGTGGTAGAGCAGCCTCCCGGTAAGCGGAAGGTCTGTGGTTCAAATCCCAGTTTTGGCATTGAATTTTTAAGTTCCAGTTCTACCTCTCAAACTTTGCCCACACACGCCTTGTGTGTTTAAAAACACCAACAGTAAGTTTGTTGGCATAAATAAATAATAATACTAACTCGTTACTTTAAATTTCTAGAAAAAAATTTAAACGTAGGTAGCTTGAAGATGCCATATAATCCTAGAAGAAATTCAGATTGCAATTCCAAATAAATACAAAGAAATTAAATAACTTACCAAGCCGTACAGATTAACGATAACACTGCCTTCATGTGGGTCAAGAGGTACACACTCTGTGTCAGCTGATTGTGTATCATGTGTTGTAGTTCCATCAAGGTCAAACTGTTTTTATTTTTATTATTATTATTATTATTATTATTATTATTATTATTATTATTATTATTATTTATTTATTTATTTATTTATATCCATTTAAACATATACATGTCATCGGATAAGTAACAAGAAATATTTACAATTTAAGGTAGGTAATTACAGTATTTCCAAATTTAAAAATTCCTTTACACTATAGAAGCTGGAGTCTTTTAAGAATTTTAACAACACTCTCTTAAATTTTTGCTGTGATTCAATACTTTTTATGTATTCAGGTAGCTTGTTGTATAGATGTAAGCCAGCATATGTGAAACTATTTTCATAAACTTTAGTTCTGTGTGAATTTACAAATAAATTATGCTTAGTTCTTGTGTTATATATATGAATTTCTGAATTTGTTTTAAATGAACTTAAGCTAGACTTCATATAGACAAGAGTTTCATATATGTATATACTTGGCAATGGTAATATATTTAATTTTTTAAAATAAGGTTTACAACTAGTTGTGCTTGAGAGATTCGCCATGGTTCGAATTATTTTCTTCTGTATTCTGAATACTTTTATACTGTTTTTAGAATTACTCCAAAAAATCACACCATATACCAATAAACTATGAATATATGCAAAGTAAACTGCTCTAAGAATCTTTGAGCTAGACATGCATTTGATTGTTCTAATTAAGTAACACATTTTACTGAGCTTTTTTGCCAATGTATCTATGTGTATTTCCCAACTTATATTTTCATCTACAATTAGTCCCAAAAATTTGGTATAGTTTACATAATTTATTTGGGTATGTCCCAGAGTTAGTTTTGGGCACATTTGACTTTTACTCATTTTGTTAAAGAAGCTTAGAGCTGCTGTTTTCTCTTCACTTAGAATTAACATATTTTTACTGAACCAATTTAGAATACATTGCAAACTCTTTTCAATGTGTACAGTCGACCCTTCCTTACGTTAAGTGCATACACTGAAATAGCCATAGCGAATACTTTGATGTATCACTCTCTTCTTACAGCACAAAGTTAAAATTCCTCGGTATAAAATTCCAATAATAGATTTACACTTGCAGTGTTTACACTTTGAGTTACACTGAATTTTAAATATCCACCTCTCTCCCTTTGCTTGGAAACAAATAGTTTTTTATTAATGCTTGAGATGCAGATACTGGAACAAAACTGTGCTACTGCTGAGTGCCTCGCACTACTTTTGCTTGTTAGTATCTTGACTGAAAAGTATTATGCTCCTTGTGTTCGCTACTTGAGAAAAAGGTGAAGACAATGTTAGAAATGGTCTTCAGTTAAACAGTTTTCTTGGCGTTATAATAGGATCTATTCCAGGTTGAAGGCTCACTTTCATTGCAAATCTCTTAACAGTACCACCAATTCCATCACAACGTCCTTTTCTGTGTGATTTAGCAAAAAAGTGGCATTCTGCTCGAATTTGAAAGTAATTTTCATAGAAACAAATATTTGAAAAGTTTGTTTTATTTTTTTAGTGAGCACTTGAGCCATCTGAAAAGTATATTATTTTATGTGGTACTCCCAATTACTTTTTCAAAAACAGTAATAGCTTAGTTTAGAAAATTTGGAGACCTCTACTGCCTATGCATTTGCCTAATGCCAGATTTTGTTTGCACTCATTCAAAAATAAATTCTGTTGCTGAGCTATGAACGTATATGATAGTAAATTAGCGAGCTTTATTGATAATTTCTCTAGCAAATCCTCCACTGGTGATATCAAGGTTTCTAAATTTGTGTGATCCACAGTCACCCATTGCCTGTAGACAGTCTCTTGGATAGGTTGTTCATCTAGGAGTTGTCATAAATGATGTATTGAATGTTCAATTTCTGGACATGTGTTACATTTCTTTAAATAACAGATGATGGGGAATTGCAGACAATTTGAGACAAGCAATTCTTATAATTAGTTAGGGTAGGATTTGAATTTTCATGATGAGCACAAACACAAACTTACAGTCGGCGAGAGCTAACCTGGTACTTGACAGCTAGCTGATTCGCACACCTGCTAACGAGGCTAGCCTTTTCTCGACTAATCGTTGCATGATGTGTTTGTAACATGATTGGAGGAGATAGGGTTAGCCTCGTTCACAGGTAAGTGAATCAGCTAGCTGCCAAATGCTAGGTTATTTCTCACTGACTGTAGTGGGCGCCACTAGTTCCAAGGAGTACATATTCCTATGGTCTTAATTCAGAGAATTTTGAAAATCCTATTATGACATCTGCATATCTCTTTAAAGTTACGATAGATTTCTTTAAGATTGCCAAGTATCAGTCTTTTCTGCTTCTGAATTTTCCTGCCACTTTCTTTAACATCAACTATGTTCTTTTTACCAGGCATAACCCTAAAATTCAAAAACCTTTTGTATGGTGGCTCAGTCCAGACGTTTTCTGGATTTGGGGTCTGGGGTTGCTAAAATTCCCTTTTCTGGCCACCTGTTTGTATATTGGAGTCATGTGAGTTGAGGCGTCAAAATGTTTTATTTTATTTTATGACCAGCCGTTAAAAATCATCAGTATTTGTATTTTCAGATTTTTGTCATCCGTTTCATGGAAAACATCTGTTAATGTTTGTATCATTTCACAGTATTTGGAGTTTCATTTGAAGCAGAGTCTGTATTATGAAATATTTTCTGTTTCATTGTTTGTGATATTTTCTGCAACTTCTCTGTAGGGTAGCATTTTTCTGAGTTTTCTTTTCTTTAATAGAGATTCTTCTATTGCAGCTAAACTCTCATTGAATTTACCTGCTACATCTGTTGTACCCATGTGCCCATACTCACTAGGTCACTTAGAGGATGAGGAGCTATCACTATCATGTTCTTCTGCCAAACTTTCACTAGCACTAGGCACACATAACTTGGTAGGGTTTGATCCTTTGGAAGCTTTGAAATTTTCATGTGGCAATTATCGCAAACATTCAAATCGCGAGTTTAAGCATTCTAATTCAAGTTTAATCAGCGTTGCTGATGTCATTGGTCTTAGCTTTTTATCTTTAACTCTATGGTTAACTAATTTGAATGGGCTAAGACAGTAACCGTAACTCCTTTGTATCAAATCAGCCGTGATTATACACAAGCACAATCAAAACCACAGCTCATACCAAAGGTCAACTAGCGATAAAATGATATATGCGAACAGTAAACAACAGATGTGCAATGATTCCTCGTCCATGTGTTCATAGCACTTTCCTCAATCAATCCAAGTGACTCACCATGCACACGTCATTAGTAAAGTATTAATAATTTCACTTCTTATTCTAATTCCATTTTAAAACAAACGTACTTAAATGCACATTTCTGACTATAATGATTTTTTTTCAGTTTTTTAAAAGTAAGCATTTAGTAATTAAAATGCATTTTAAAAATACTGCACCCTAAAAGAAGCATATTTCATATTTTGAGTGAACCTAAAAAAAGGTATGTAAAACAAATTTTTTACTTGAGAATGCAATAATTATGAAAATTCTAAAATTCAAATAATTTTCTGTATAATGATTTTTATATAACATGTGAATATATGATAAAAATAATATTCAGTAAACTGCAAAATAAGTGTGTCACACCAAAAATAAAACATACAAATTACATCTCATCTACTTATAACATGAAACAAAAAATTGGAGAAAATAGTATGTCAAGTTTCAGAAGTTTTTGATTTCACATGGAATGGCCCATTTCATTGTTTGTAGTAACAGTTTAACGTTAATGAAACTGCAACACATGATACGCAATCAGCTGACTCACAGAGTATGTACCTCTTGACCCACATGAAGGCAGTGTTATGACTTGTCTGTACAGCTTGATAAGTTATTTAATTTCTTTGTATTTATTTGGAATTGCATTCTGAATTTTTCTAGGATTATATAGCATCAACATATGTTTTAAATTTGTTAGTGGAAATTTAGAGTAAAGGGTTAGTATTGTGAATGATGTATGTAACGTTAATGATTTTTTAAAAATAGAACATATTAAACTAATTTTGTTTTTGTTTAACATATAAATGAAATATATATTTCAGTATTCAAAATCAGCCACAGATCACATTTATCTGAAAAATTATACCACAGATATTTATATTTATGTGGAACAGTGTGCACAAATATCTGAAAATTTAATGTTTTATACTAAAAAAGAATAATTAATTTGCAGACTAACAAAAGAATAGGTTAATCATTTTTTTATTTGCAGAACATGTAAATTTAATATCAATGAAATCGGAGACATGAAAATAAAATCTTGTGCGATTTGACATGGTATGACTCCCACAAAGTATGTTTTTGTACACCTAAGGTTGTATTCATTACTTCCCTAACCATTGCTTTCCTTCTTTCCTCTCAAAAGAAGCGTAGTTGCCCTAACGGTGGTTGTGATGATGCCTGCACCTCCTTAGCCATGAGTTAAATGTACCCGAGCACACAAGGAAGTTGGACATCACTGGTGGAAGGTGTTCTTGGTCTGTTAACAGATAGCCAGATTTATGAAAAAGATATTGAAGCTAAATAAGTTCTGAATCCTGGAGACGGACACACAACTAACAGTTAATAGTTATTTCCATCCTCTTGTTTGTTTTACATATTAAATACATAATATTCATTCTGATGTGGTTCAAAATGTTTGATAACATTTTGCTACACTTAAAATCTTTGTTTCAGTTCACGATTTGTACAATTATTTGTGTTTTATGGGCAATAAGGTGTAATTAAGAAATAACATGAAGTTAAGTATTAAAATAACCAGTCTAATGGTGTTATAATAATGTATAATGCTGGGATTAAATGGTTTAAAATATAACATTTCTATTTTCTTTCAACTCTATCTTTGCACCACTCTCTTCAGCCTCAGGTTTAAAGCATTGCATGTTGTATGCTTGCTTTGTCAGTCTTTTTTAATGTAATTTTAAAGCCTCAAACAAGAACTCCAAATTAATTTGTTCAGTCTTAATTCTCATTGTATTTATTCTTCCTCATAGGTTTATTTGGTATCAGAAATTATGGAGTTGACATAAATGGTTATGTAATGCATCCTGAGAAAGGTCTGTGTATATGGCTGCAGCAGCGTTCCTCAACAAAACAAACATGGCCTGGGAAGTGGGACAACATGGTATGTATTGCAGATCTTGTATTCTTTGTATCTATTTCACATAATTGCAAGGATAATCACATTAGACTTTATCTATGTAACTCCAGAGGTAAATAGATGCATTACAATAAGTACAGTAAGTTCTATAAGAATCTGTGGTAGTAGTAAGTTTCTTGTACTCAAAACTGTTTTTGTTAATTTGATCATGAAATTTTAATTCAGTATGCAACAAGTATTGACTTTTTTTGATCAAGATTGTTCAATTATTTATGTGATCCTGAATGGTTATCTCTTCATGGCACCTCCCCCTCTCCTAGTTTCTAAGAGAAAAGAGTACATTATTATTTTCAGCATTGAAAATGGTTGTCAAAGTAGGAAAAGATTGCAGTTAATCGTTCTTCCACACAATAGCCATGTGTAGGACAAGACTGGAAAGGGTAGAATGAGACTAAACAATTCAATACGATAACTGGAATTTAAACCTCAGATCTACCAATTACTGTCCAGCTGGTCTAACCACTAAGCTACCATGGCCAATGTGCCAACACACATTAGATTCTCCAATTTGCTCGTATTTTTCCCAGTAAACCACACAAGGAGGTCTCATTTCATGAGATAATATACCTTAATGGCGACTTATAATATTCTAAGTACTTAAGTCCCAGGCTTCTAGTTCAATTACTGCAATTAATCATTCTTCCACATAATAGTCGTGTGTAGGATAGGATTGGAAAGAGTAGAATGAGACTGAAAAATTCAATGCTATAGCCGTGATTTGAGCCACAGATCAACTGGTTACCGTCCAGCTGCTCTAATCACTAAGCTACCATGGCCAACATACCAACACGACATTAAATTCTTCAACTCATATTTTTCCTGGTAAACCACACAAGCAGATCTCAATTCATATGAGATAACATGTGTGAGTGAGTTGGAGAATTTAATGTCGTGTCGGCACGTTGACCTCGGCAGATTAGTAGTTAGAGCAGACAGGCAGTAACCAGTAGATCAGTGGTTTAAATTACAGCTATGGCATTGAATTTTTTAGGCCCATTCTACCCTTAGGAAAAGATTGTTCAATGAGCATGGGTCCTAGCAATGTCTCTTCTAAAATTTTAGCACTAAACCAGAACATTAGTCTTGATTCTTCTTTACAGAATAAATCACTGTACTAGTTCAGGAGAAAAATAAGAAAAACAGGGCATAAACAAAAGTATTTTAATGAAACATTAGTAGTTATATTTATATGCAAAAAGGACTTCCAGGGTAATGTACACTAGTGTTACTGATACAACCCTAGCATTTAAAAAATTGTTAAATAAACTTATGAAAAATTCCTGGTTTGTCAACTTTTCTAAGGTTTACTTCCCAGATTTGACGTGTACTTTACTCTGAAAGATAAACATTAGCTACAGGGTATAAGTGAAATCAGATTTGTTAAAATAAGACACCATTCTGAACATGTTTTTAGTAACTTCATATGTCTTTAAATATAATATTACATAAAATTACATGTATTTAGCTTGGATCTCAAACCTAGTAGGACCTATTAGTTGTCCCAGATTCTGCAAGTGTCGCTTAATATTTACTTTCTTACAAAGTGGCATATGTGAATTATTAATGTTCTTTAAAAGTATTGAGGATGGAAGGAAATGTTGCAGTTTGATTTGATTAGGAAAAACTCGTGTTCATATGCATCATTCTGTTGACACAGACACAACAAATTATGATGAAGAAATAGAGGCTATATACATAGCTATTCAAGAATTATTAAACTTCCCATAACACAAATTTAATAAGGCAGTAATTCTTTCCAATTCTAAAGCTGCAATTCAGGAAATATGTTCAAATACCACAAAGAATTAAACAAAAATTACAGAATGTAATAAAATGATAATAGAACTTCAAAAAAAAATTGTCCATCTTCAGTGGATCCCAGGACATTCAGTGGACCCCAGGACATTGTGGGGTTGGGTAATGAAACTGCCGACATGCTTCCAATAAAATTATTTATCAGAGCAAAATTTTCACATTCATATCTACAGGAAATAGAAAAAACTGCCAAGGAAAAAAAGTGGCTCACATTTATACCTACAGGAAATAGTAAAAACTGCCAAGGATAGAAGTGGATTGCATGACTTTCAAACCCAGATTATAATCCCCCAGAGATCTCGGAAGATAAGTGTTGCAGCCTTCAGACTGCTGATAGATCACGACTGCCTAGCAAAGCTTCTCTATGGAATAGGCATCTCAGCTACACCAATATGTGTCCTTGCAGTGATCAAGCAGAGATGAATGAAGATCACTTGAAGATTTGTGAAGCCCTACGCGCAGAAAAAACTAATGCAAAAGTGGAGAGCACGAATGCGAATGGCTTTATCACCAGATGCAAGGCATTAATCAAAAACAACATTTTATTAAAAATGGTAACCAAATGTTCTGCAAACCTGAGATTGTCCTGATTTTTACCTTCAATTGTGGTGTTTCCAGAAAAGGCTTTGATGTGGTTTTTGTCCTGGTTTCTGTGGACTTTGCAAACTTACACTATTTTTTTTAATATTGTCAACTCTGAAAAGATTTGTTGCAGACCCCAGGCCATACCATGCATAACACAGCATTCAGGTTGATCTATGCTACAGACCATAGATTATCATCTCATATCCTACATACCAAATCTAGCCCTCCCTATATAGTGGGTGTTGTGCATGGAAGAGCTCATGCAATGTGGAACACTTCATTCCAATCACACTTGGGCTGTATAGCATTGGCTGCTCAGATAGCAGATAAGCTACTGCCTGACCAAGAACACCCTGGGCCGGTAACGTCTGCTACTTCATCCATCCGAAGCTAACACCACCAAGTTAAGCAGCAATGAGCTTTGTCATGACTGGACAGGTACCACTCTGCCATAGATCTCCCACTACTTTAATTGGCTCTTGATTTACTCTTATACCATTCAGTTTCATGCTAGTTGGTACTGGAAGCAGCCAGCTAAATTAAGCAGCATTGGGCACAGTCACCAATTGGATTAATGACCATCCTGCAGCAACAATGGCCTGAGCCAATAGTAGAAAGATAAAAACTACCATCCTTAAATCATTGTACATGACATAAATGCTTGCACATATGATCTTCTGTGTCTTTTATATCACTAAATCCATACTAAACAAATAGGTGCTGCAGCAATCTGCAACTGAGTTAACTTGGATGACCTGGCTCCTTCTGTCTTAGTGACAAGGTTTCCAGTTACCATAGAGTAATACATCTTTCACACCAGTATTCTATATTGGCAACAGTCCTTAGCTTGATTATTTGTAACTTATTTCCATCCACTCCCACAACAACAAAATGAAAAAAAATATTTTTGTTAATGAAGGTACAGTGGACAGATAAAGAGAAACAAGCTCAAAGTAGACATTGTCTACATTACTCTAAATTCTGTACAATTATACATTGGACTATGTGAATTTCTACCAGTACATAAGAAAAAGCAGAGATGTTACAAAAATAACCTTGTATCTCACAACCACTTAACTACTTCAAAAGAAACTCAGGTGAGTGTTAGTATCGTGTATATCTGTCTTGAAAATAACATACTCTTACCTATAATCTGTAAGAATAAGTCTGAATATCACTGCATAAACTCTGCTGCCACTATAAAACACATTGCAAATCTAGAAACTATAAGACAGCTTACAAGATAACCATGCCATGGTATTTTTACCCCACTTAACCTTTAACAGCCTTTACAACAGTGGTTAAGTGATAAAGAAAATGTATCTTTATATTTCACACTGATTTATGAATTACAATAACTGCATGATCAACAAGAAAAAAACTTAATTGTTATTATTTATTTATGCCAACAAACTTACTGTTGGTGTTTTTAAACACACAAGCCGTGTGTGGGCAAAGTTTAAGAGGTAGAACTGGAACTTAAAAATTCAATGAAATACGAACTGGCTTGAGAATTTAATGACATTCTGGCAGTTTGTCACAATAGCTCAGTGGTTAGAGCGTCCACCCGGCAAGCGGAAGGTCTGTGGTTCAAATCCCAGTTGTGGCATTGAATTTTTAAGTTCCAGTTCTACCTCTTAAACTTTGCCCACACACGGCTTGTGTGTTTAAAAACACCAACAGTAAGTTTGTTGGCATAAATAAATAATAATTACCATGTGAAGGTTATTTAATCCTGGGATATAAAGTACTTGCAATAGTAAGTCACCATTGGGGTAATTGTCTCTGATGTGAGACTGCCTTTGTGGTTTACCAGGAGAAATACGAACTGGCTTGAGAATTTAATGACATTCTGGCAGTTTGTCACAATAGCTCAGTGGTTAGAGCGTCCGCCCGGCAAGCGGAAGGTCTGTGGTTCAAATCCCAGTTGTGGCATTGAATTTTTAAGTTCCAGTTCTACCTCTTAAACTTAATTGTTATTTTATGCCAACCAACTTGCTGATGGTTTTACACACACATGTGTGAGCAAGTTTGAGGGGTAGAATCAGGACTGAAAAATTCAATGCCATAGACAGGATTTGAACCAAGGGTCTTCCACTTCACATGTAGCTGCTCTAACCATGGAACTACCATGGCAACTTACCAGTATCACATTAAATTCCCCAACCAATTTTCCTGGTGGGTCACTAGGGAATCTCACATCTGACATAAATACTCCAATTGTAAGTGCTTTATGTCCAGGGTTTAATAAATAACCTTTAAATGGTAATTGTTACCCCAAATAATCAAAAGTATACTGTAATGCTTGAGCTGAGAGTCACTTCTGTGCTTGAATAGTCCTAAAGATTTACAAGCACTGGAAATAAGGATGAAGATGTACAGTAGACTCATGATTGTAGCAGCTAATTGGGACTAAACTTGTATAAATAGGAAAAACTTTTTTTTTTGATGGTTTTTTTAGTGATTTATTGATCGATCAGCACATGTGCGCTCTACAGACCATTGTTGAAATACACATAACAATAAATAAAATATAATAGATAACATTGAAATGAGGTAAACCTCATTGGGCTCCTCACTGACAGTATTAGTTGAAATTAAATCAGATCTTGCTGTGATAACTGGTCCAGTGATAGACGACTCTTGATGCGGGTTGGAAAGCTGAATTTTCTGCCAAGAGAGTAGTGAATAGTTCCAGGAACGTTCTTTAGATTGCTGTAAAACTGTTTGACTTGTGAAGAAATTGACTGTTGAATGGTACTGATTCCAGTTTCTCTGTGTAGTTGACTGTTTCTGACAAACCATGGCTCATTAGTTGAGATACGTAAGATTTTGTTTTGAAATGTTTGGATGCGTTTAATTTCTGTAGCACTGGTTCCTCCCCAAATTGAGCAGGCATATAGTAAGAGTGGCCTTAAAAGAGTTGTGTAGAGTAGTATGCAGTTTTTTAACTTAGGAAGATCTTTTGTTGAGAAGTGGGTAAAGTTTTGTCTGTCTTATTTGGGCAAGTTTAAGTTTGTTACTTATATGTGACTTCCATGAGTTTTCTATCAAACAGTACACCAAGGCATGTCACCGTTTCTGTGTCACTTTTCCAGGGTATAGAATTTGTTGCTATCGTTACTGATGGTGGATATTCTGGTCTGCATAATGTAAACACCATTGCTTCACATTTGTTATGGTCGAGAGAAATGCGCCAGTTGTCAAGCCAGGGTATGATTAAGTTTAAGACCTCTTTAAGGCGATTTCTAGTGATGTGTAAATTATGATGGTTTACATAGATGGCAGTATCATCGGCATACATTGCTATTTGAGCTGTGGGTGTTGTAGGCATGTCAGAAGTGAACTAGTTGAACAGAATTGGACCCAATATTGAACCGTATGGAACACCTGCTGTTACAGGTCTGGTAGAAGAATCACTGTTATATACAAAGTTTGGTATAAGATCATATCTAGGTGATTTTCTTGTGGGAAGTTGCTGGATGATAAAAGAATTTCTTTGGGTGAAGTGAAGTCAATGGATAGGGGTGCTGTGGTGTATGAACCAGTAAACTGTTCAATTTCATGGTTGAATCCTACGTTGCTTCCTGGATTAGATCTGAATGTATTTTGTAGAGTATCTGCAAATAGTTTGCTTTTCTCACAGTTGGAGATGTAGCGTTTTCCATCTTGCTCTAGGGGCGGAATAATCGTCAGCTCTTTTAAATACTCTTTTGATCTCTTTCCACAATGATGAGTCTTCCAGTGAGATACTGGAGAGATGCCGTTGGTAAGTTGAATACTGATATTCATCCATTCGTTTCTTCACTTCTCTTGTGAGTTGGTTCAAGCAATGAAGTTGCCAAGTTTCTCTGTGCTTTTGCCAAAATCGACGAGTTTTGTGCTTTTCTTTCAGGAGGTTTCTGATGCTTGAGAGCAAAGTTTCATTATAAGATTTTCTGAATTGATGAGGTCTCGCTGAAGCTGTGACTTTGTCTATAGAGAAAGTTACGGAATTTGTGAAGCTGAGAATTGCTGCATCGGGATCACTGGGGGTTTTCAAATTCTGTGTAATTCTTAATTCGTCATCCATTACGTGCTGGAAAGCCTCTCAGTTTATGAAACCTTTGTTGAGTTTCCTAGTGTGTTGCGGTTATAGGATCGGAATGTCATCGAACGAGATTAAGACTGGACAGTGATCCGAGTTCATTTCAGGCAGAACGGCCATAGTGGGAGTGCTTGATATATTTTTGTAGAGTGCGATGTCTAGTATATCTGGTGTTACATTTGGCCTATAGAATGTGGGATCTGACGGAGCTGCAATGTTAACTGCATTGTGCTCAACTGCAGTTAATAAACGTCTTCCATTTGGAGTTGTTACACGGCATCTTTTTTTTTTTTTTTTTTTTTTTTTAAATTAACGTCCTCCAACATTGTGTCATATCGGACGAATGAATGAAATGAAATGGGTGAAATGATGCTCAAATGAGCCCGAGGTCCATGGAGCTTTAAGTTACCCGACATTCGTCTTCTCAGGGCAGGGAAAACCTCGGAAAAAAACCTTACCCGGATAACTTACCCTAAGCGAGATTCGAACTCGCGACCTCTTGAACGTGAGGCAGACGCGCTACACGGCATCCCCATGTTTGATGCTTGCTATTTAGATCTCCTGTAGGAAAGTTGGTGCTGTGTCGGAAAATAAGGTATTAATATCCTGGTCATTTAGATTGGATCCTGGTGGTTTGTATGCAGAAATGATTGCAGTTTTAGAAGAATTGCGTGTGAACATTTGAATTGCACAAGCTTCAATGCTGGTTAATTGTGGTAATGAAACTGAGTTGTGAATAATCTAATAATTATAGTCACTGAAGCGACTGGAGCATTGCAATTGGATCTGTACACTGTATAGCCAGGTATAGAAAATTTTTCTTTGTGTAATAAATGTGTTTCATGATGCAAGCTACTGCAACATTGCGTATGGAGATGAATTCCAAGAAGGCTTCTCGCTTGGCTTTGACTCCATTGGCGTTCCAGTTTAGTATGGTTAGTTGAGAGAATGTTTTTTGGTTTTTAGTGGTCATTAGCATAGAAACTTGTAAAAAGCTTTAGTAAAAAGGACTTTATTGATGGCAGGAATGGTGTGAGGAAATTCATGGCTAGCTGAATTAGGTTTTCGGTTCCATTGGAGGAGCAAGAAGAAGGAGAAGAACTCTGTGGTGATGTTTGCTGAGTTAGCTGCCTAGGACATTTTTCTTCCGAAACAGCAGAGCGTGGCCATTGTGGAATTTCAGGAGTTGGAGAGGGCGAGTTTGGTAATAACTTCGGAAAATTTTCCATGTTTAGTTTTGAAGATGTTGGTGTTATTACAGGCTAAACTACCCTTGCATCGGCTTTCTTTTTCAATTCTAGTTAATAACGACAACCATTGAAATTTGCCAGATGTGCTTCTCCACAATTCACGCAGGAGGGCTGAGTGTCTTTGTCTTTTGTGCATTCAGAAAAGTGGTGATTTGAGGGGCATTTCACACATCATGTGCATTGTGGGATGTTTGCAGGCTTCTTGCAGTGCTCGACTTTGATTATGGCATAGTAAATATGTTTGATTTCGAAGATTTCCTTACCCTGTTCATTGTTTTCTAATGCTACGGCACACAGTGGCATAGGTTGTCGGTCTTTATAGAAAAGCCTGGTAACTTTTACTACTGGTAAGTTTAGAGAGGTTAGTTCTGTAACAATATCGTCATCTGTAAGAGAGTAGGGAACATTTCGTAAAATAACTTAGTCTTTTGTAGTTTGGATCACAGAAGGTGTGAAAAGAAAGCTTTGATTCTTCCAGGAATCTTGTTACAGCGCAGAAGTCATTTACTGAAGTTGTGTTTATCTTAAGGACTTGTTTTGTTGCTGTGTTGTGTGCTCATCTTTTACAGTTGAAGCTATGTCTTGGATAATCTGCTGGTAATTATTGACTTAATGAATAAAAATTGGTGGGATCCTTAGTTTAGGAGTTATGTAGAGATTTTCTTCAGAAGTTGTATCGTTCACTTCCTCCATGTTTTCTAAAGGGGAAAATTAGGAAAAACTTGTGTAATACTGAGATCATGTGCTAATAGTCATAAATAACAAACAAACAAATAATGCTTAAAACACTATAATAATTCTTTAATACACGTAATTCCTTAACATATACATTGAATTTTGACTCAGCTTTAAGAAAATGCATTGAATACTTTATACAGTTTAAATACAAAATAAACTGGTTACAATCTTAAATGAGGCAACTGCTTTTTGAATAAATCTTTCAGTCTTGCAGACTAATTTATTATTTTTCTTTGACATGTAATGCAATACCAAAGCTGCCATGTAGGGATACTTTCTCATTGGTTAATCATTCATCGAAGGGAGAACATTACATGATAAGCAACAAAGCGGCCGACCCTCCTCTTCCCACGCTCTGGATATTGTTGACAAGGTTCGAGTCATAGACACCAACCTGTGCCTTACACTTGATACATTTTTTTTAACTTCCTCCCTATATTGAAATAAGCCACGCATCACTTCACAAGATCATTTCTGAGGATCTGTGTCTGTCGAAAGTGTGTACAAGATGAGTTCTTCGCATTGGTGCTGTTTTTATAATATGTTGCTTTGTATGCGCTGAGCTATGAGATTCTTTTTCTACCCCAGGTCGTGGTACTAGATGGAATGAACAAACACTCGATGTTACCTCACTATAATATATTACTTTATTAACACTTTTTCTCGGCTCTACACTTAAATTACTTTTCGTCGCACCAATTTATATTTTATAGATAGTCTTTCCAGTTTTTTAACAACTTTAGAACAAAAGCTTCATGAAAGTTTAGTCAATTTTCTACTCACATCCAAGAGCACTATAAAAACATGTCTTCTCATATCAAGCACACAGACGCTATTAACGATTCTAGCGCCACATCACATGATGCTACCTTCTTTTTGTGTACATCCGCGTATGTGTTCATCAAATAGTTCCTGTACTGTTAGGGAAGCGATCTAGCTATTCTCCCTTTGCTTTAATATTGAACACATATAATTCTTTTATTTATACATATATATTAAATTTAAATATGGAAATATTTATGACGTCTTTAAACAAACTTAATTTTTTTTGTAACAATGAACAATAGCAACACGTTTTCGCTACTCAACTAACTCGTATCAGCACCAAAAATAAATTACATTTTCAATAAATATTTACATAAACGATTTTCTTTTGGGGTCTTACAATATTCTGTCTCAGCATCATGCATTCAGAACAACACTAGGAGCAAAGAGTTGACGTCACATTGCAATTTCTACAATTTTTTGAGGATTAGGGAGATTAGTGACCAGAGATGAGACATGGATCCATCACTGGACACCCAAATTCAAAAGACTGAGTATGGTGTGGAAACAAACGGATGAGGCAACACCAAAAAAGGAAAAAGTTGTTATATTGGCTGGCAAGGTCATGGCAACAATATTCTGGGATTCAAAGGGAGTACTGTTAATTGATTACCTGTGCCGTAGGATCACGGGGACAGCTACTCACTATTGTGAGGTGCTGAGAAAACTCAGAAGAGCCATACAAAACAAAAGGAGGCCAAAATTGAGCAAAACATTTGAGAGGTAGAACTGGAACTTAAAAATTCAATGCCACAACTGGGATTTGAACCACAGACCTTCCGCTTACCGGGCGGCTGCTCTACCACTGAGCTATTGTGACAAACTGCCAGAATGGCATTAAATTCTCAAACCAGTTCGTATTTCTCCTGATAAACCAGGAAGGTAAGCAGAAGGTCTGTGGTTCAAATCCCAGTTGAATTTTTAAGTTCCAGTTCTACCTCTCAAACTTTGCCAACACACGGCTTGTGTGTTTAAAAACACCAACAGTAAGTTTGTTGGCATAAATAAATAATAATTGAGCAAAACAGTTTTTCTGTCCCACGATAATGCTCGCCTGCATGCCACCATGAAACTCAGCCCTGTTTGAACAGTTTTGATGGGATGTTTTCGGTCATCCACCTTGTTCACTTGACCTTGCACCGAGTGATTACCATCTTTTTCCAGAGCTGCAGCAACATCTCGGGGAAAGGCACTTCGTAAATGGCGAGGAGCTAAAACAAGAAGTGGAAAGATGGCTAGCCAGTTTGACGGGAGAGTGGTTTGACATTGGGTTAGAAAAACTGTTATCATGGTACCAAAAATGTTTTGAGGTTCAAGGAAATTATGTAGAAAAATAGGTACTGAATGTAGTTTTCAAAATATATTCTTTTTAAATTATTTAAACGTTTATTTTTTAAAAAAATAGTGTAACTTAATTTTGAGATGCCCCTCGTATTTTCCAACTGTTCCCTTAGTTAACCTGGATCCTTGACTTATCATGAGTGTACTGTATTTGGAAATGCTGTGCTAGAGGACACTAAATCCAAAGGAAACATATCTACTTAGACAATCTCACAATACAAAGTTCCAATGGTAGGTCCAGGAATAGCAGCGAGATATCAAGTTAAGATGCTGGCCAGCAAATTCTGTTAGTACCAATCAGTTTGCAGGAAGGCACCAAAAAACAAGGAATGATTCAAACAAGCTCTATAGCCAAGGAGTGTATCGCTGTTGCAGTCCATTTATTACCTATGTTGTGGATGATGTATTCAGTATTGCATTCTCTATTATTGTGAAAGTCGGTGTTGAAACACTTAACATCACTTACATGTATTTGTTTGTTTTGATGGTTTCAAAAGCTTCTTACACCCATTATCATCGATTTTATAATAATTTAGATTCACATCACTGTTACTAGCTTATTCAAATATATGCAAATTGCATTCTCTGTTTGAGACTTGTTTTGAAAGGAATGTTTGGAATCAACTAATTGACAAAATCTGTAACGATGGAGCAGTTTCCTGTCTCTTGTATTCAATACTTTTGTACTTGGTCAATAAGAAGCAGATTGTTCTTGCTCTAAAGTCTAATGTTGTTAACAGGTCGGTGGAGGCCTTTCTGTAGGGTATGGCATTCTGGAGACAGCCATTAAAGAGGCTGCAGAGGAGGCATCTATACCAGCTGAACTAATGACCAACCTCAGGCCAGCAGGATGTGTCTCGTAAGTGAAAGCTATAGTATTAATGATTAAATGATTACATAGACTTCCACGGCCTTTGTCCATTACTTTTTGGTTTCCGTTATGGGCTACGTGTTGTTGAATTTTTTAAGGAAATAAAATATATGCTGACGTTTCGCCGCAAAACTATGTTTGGCTTCTTCAATTAATGACTGTAAAAAAGCCACCCAATTAGTCACTGTGTACTCTGACTGGCCTTGTCCTATCCCACTCGTAATCCTATTGGTTTCTTCTCCCCCAATGGGAAGTTGACCTCCTAATAGGATCTTCCATATCGTGTTGAATGGTTTGCCTGTGTCATGGTTCATACAGCTCCTTTCTTTAAATATTTCTGTGCTTTATCTCACTATTCATTGAGAGAAATTATCACATTGCTAAAATTTTTAAATTGTCAAAGTCAATGTGGTGGCCAGTGTTTTCTGCATGTTCCACAATGGCAAATTTTTCTGGTTGAGAAAGTTTCATGTATCTTATATGTTGCTTTTTTTTTGTATTGATATATCTGCCTGTTTGACCTATGTACGCTTCACCACAGTCACAGGTAATTTTATAAACATACGGATTATTTTGCAAAGGGTTCTTATCTTTGATCTGATAAAGGAACACAGCTTTTTTCCCTGATATGTATCTTATTTGAATTTTATGGTGTTGCAATGTTTTTGTAATTCTTTCCATAACTCCTCATGCGTAAGTTATGTCTCACAAACCGAAAGCAAATAACTGTGACTACAGATGTAAACCCAAACACTAATATGCTTTCGGCAGTTAGATCTAACATACTTGAAGTATCTTACAGAGTTCCATAAGCCTCTATTCTACCACTATTTTTATTTATCTTGCATGTAAAGGACTTAACGAATAGCATTCAAGCTCATAACATTTCACTATTTGCAGATGATACTAATTTACTAATAACAGAAAACAGTAATGGAATGTTAAATAATTCACTAAGCCAAGCCACTGAAGATTTGGTGTATTGGATAGATGACAACAACCTGGTTTTAAACAGTGAAAAATAGTTTGTCTTAAATTTCATATTACTGACAGTGCAAACCATGATAATAATATCCCTGAAGTAAAATTATATAATAAATTGATCTCATACAAAAATGAAAAACTTGTTAGGCTTGTGGATACAGAATAACTTAAATGGAAAACTCGCATAAAACATGTAATAACCAAATTAAGCAGGAATATATATGCCTTAAGAATTTTAAGACAAAATATCGGCCTTCATTACTATTAATAGCCTATTATGTACACATACACTCGATAATTAAATATGGAATCATATTGTGGGGAAATTCTCCAGAAGCTAAGGATATATTTATCAAACAAAAACAAGCTATTCAAATTATATGTGGTGAAAAAATGTTATGCTCTTGTAAGCCACTATTCAGAAAGCTTGGCGTACTTACTTTGGCATGTATTTATATATTAGAGACAGTTTTATTTATAAAAAAGAATAGATTTAATTTTCAAAACAATGAAAATGTTCATAATCATTACATTAGACATAACAAGGTATACACTTAACCTCAATCAGAACTATGATGCGTAAGAATGAAATACTGTACTCCAGCACAATGATTTATAATAGTCTTCCTAATGACATCAAAAGTATAAATAACTATAATGTGTTTAAGGCTAGAACAAAGGCTTTCTTGCAGGAACACTGCTTATACACAGTAAAGGAATATCTGCAATTCAATAAACCTAAGTCATTGCATTAACTTGTCTAGTCATTTTGTATCATATCCTTCACTTTATAGACATATTTTAATCTATGATATATAATAAGTTGAACACATATTAGAAATGTATATCTAACTTTATTGCAATGTAAATATATCAATTTAATTATTGATATATTGTATATCAAAGTACTATTACAGAATTGATTTAAAGGATTAAATAAATAAAAAAAAAGCTTTCTTCACATCAGTCATTTCTGGATTTTGATATTTCTGTATTGCCTTAATATCTCAGCTCAGATAACCGTTCACCTTTAGTACATCTTGGAGATGTTTTAGTTCTGAATCCAGATTTTCTTTGTCACGCACACGTAAGGTATGCTGATGGAGTGTTAATTAATTAAAAGAGTTATTTGGGCATGTTTAAACAACATGCTCAGGCTGTTTAGGAATAACTCTCTGCAGCCAAGTTTGAAATTTTTAATTTTGTTGTGTGGAGGATCTTTCCAGCGTGTGTGCGTGTTTATTTATTTTTGTTTCGTGTTTATTTCTGACGTGTTGTGTGTTGTGATTTGTGTACTTGTTTTGTGTGTCAGTTGGAGTATGTTTATCATGACTCTTTTTATTGCTGGAGGGTATGTGAAGAGGCTTCTGTGTACCTATCTGTATGAGTTGGTTTCTGATACATGGAACATCAAAGGGTTTTCATGGCTATATCCTGTTCCACCAGCATGTCTAAAAATGGTAGTTTTCCATCCTTCTCTAATTCCATAGTAAATTAGATGTTGTGCAGACTATTGAGGTGGTCTAAAAATTCTGGGATGGTGTTTTCTCCATGAGGCCAAATGACAAAAGTATTATCCGCATACCTCAACCACATTACAGGTTTCAGGGAATATGTTTCAAAACTAGATGATTCAAATTCTTCCATGAAGAGATTTGCCACAATGGGGGAAAGGGGACAACCCATGGCTGCCCATTCTACCGGTTCAAATAATTCTTCTCCATAGCTGAAAAAAGTGGAAGAAAGACAGTGGCCCACCATGTCAGTCCAATCTTCGGGTAGTCCATTTGCTTTGATTTTTTCTTTAATGATGACAAGTGCGTCTTTTATGGGGATCCTAGTTGGTTAGCTTTGACATCGCTTCTTCCACTTTTCTCAGCTATGGAGAAGAATTATTTGAACAGGTAGAATGGGTAGCCATGGGTTGTCCCCTTTCCCCCATTGTGGCAAATCTCTTCATGGAAGAATTTGAATCGTCCATGTATTGAAACATGTTCCCTGAAACCTGTAATGTAGTTGAGGTATGCAGATGACACTTTTGTCATTTGGCCTCATGGAGAAAACACTATCCCAGAATTTTTAGACCACCTCAATAGTCTGCACAACATCAAATTTACTATGGAATTAGAGAAGGATGGAAAACTACCATTTTTAGACATGCTGGTGGAACGGGATATAACCATGAAAACCCTTTGATGTTCCGTGTATCAGAAACCACTCATACAGATAGGTTCACAGAAGCTTCTTCGCATACCCTCCAGCTATAAAAAGAGCTTGATAAACACACTCCATTAGCGTGCCCTACGTGTGTGTGACAAAGAAAATCTGGACTCAGAATTAAAACATCTCCAAGACATACTAAAGGTGAATGGCTATCTGAGCTGAGATATTAAGGCAATACAGAAATACCAAAATCCAGAAAAGACTGATGCGAAGAAAGCTTACATACCTTACGTACGAGGACTTACGGAAAGAATTACAAAAACATTGCAACACCATAAAATTCAAACAAGATATACATCAGGGGAAAAAGCTGTGTGTTCCTTAGTCAGATCAGTCAAAGATAAGAACCCGTTGCAAAATAATCTGTGTATTTATAAAATTACCTGTGATTGTGGTGAATCATACTTAGGTCAAACAGGTAGATATATCAATACAAGAAAAAAGCAACATATAAGATACATGAAGCTTTCTCAACCAGGAAAATCTGCCATTGTGGAACATGCAGAAAACACTGGCCACCACATTGACTTTGACAATTTAAAAATTTTAGCAATCTGTGATAATTTCTCTCAATGAATAGTGTGGCGGCGCCGTGGCCAAGCGGTTAGAGTGCTCGCCTACCACTTAGGCGGCCGGGGTTCGATCCCAGGGACCCGCATGTGGTATTCGTGGTGGACGAAGCGGCGTCAGGGCGGGTTTTCTCCGGGTACTCCGGTTTCCCCCGCCATCTCATTCCACCGGTGCTCCATCTTCATGTATCATCAGTGTCACCGCCTGCGGTGCCGTAGTAGTAAAAGCGGGCGTTAAACACTACAACAACACAACAATCAATGAATAGTGAGATAAAGCATAGAAATATTTAAAGAAAGGAGCTGTCTGAACCGTGACACAGGCAAACCATTCAACACGATATGGAAAATCTATTAGGAGGTCAACTTTCTATTTTAGGAGAAGAAACCAATAGGATTACGAGTGGGATAGGACAAGGCCAGTCAGAGTACACAGTGGCTAATTGGATGGATTTTTTGCAGTCATTAATTGAAGAAGTCAAATATAGTTTTGTGGCGAAACGTCAGCATAATTTTTCATTTCTTAAAAAAAAAAAAAATATGTAGCCCACATCAGAAACCAAAGGTCATAGTATAATGTTTAACGATTCCGTTCACTTTATCTACTCTACTCTTAATTCTTACAATTAATTACTCAAGAAAAGGTCAGCAGCTTCTTTGTGTAATAATTAAAAGAGGTAGAACTGGCACAACAAAAGCTTGCCAATCTGCAAAAGACTATTCCTGTAAACATACTGTTATACCTGTTGCAAGACGACAGCATCACTGTTACAGGCTCCAATATCTAACAGTGTCTTGAGGTGTGCATATGACAGTTAATGAGTAGGTGAGTAGACAGTGGTAGTGGCATGTATAATGTGGGTGGAAGTGGCATGTGGCCTTCTAGTGAGCAAGATAACTGACTTTATTCAAGTAGTGCCAAAGTTTTGCGCAGCTCTCATTGGCAAGCTCTTGTTGCATTACCTCTCCTTCATGTCCAAATTTATATTTTCATCGTTAACATATCAGTCTCTCTCTTTCTCTCTTCGTGCATGTATGCATGTGCTTAAATATCAAACTTGGTATTTAAGTTTAGTGTCCTCCAACGATGCAATACACTTTTTAAGAAAATATCCCATCCAAAATTGTCCTTTGCATGGAAAAATGTAATGCTTTATTTTCTATGATGGGTCCAACAATTTCTATTACAATGTCAAGATATGTACTTGATAAATAAAATGTGTGATCATGAATTTTCTGAAAATAGCATTTGATGTGCTCTTCATTCTGAATGACTTTTGTGTAATTGGTAGGGACATGCATAGTTCGCGATCATGATAGGGCAATTTTATTTGCGAATTTTAAGAGTTTTTTCATTAAAAATGCAAATTTTTATATTTTCGCATTATATGCAGGAATTTTAATGTTTAGTTTTTATTAAACCGTTATTTTTACATGTTGACACTTCCTGAGTACAATAATTTTAAATGACTTGGTAACTTCATCTGCATACAGTTTCCCTTTATTTTGATAATGTATAAAGTATAGTGTGGGTTTAATGTTAATGCCAACATTTACGAAATTATTGTGCAATATTTTAGCACGTAATTTAACATCCACTTCAACATAGCATTTTGTTTAAAATACAGTATACTAGAAAATTGCTATTCTTCTATAATGCCATGATGGAAAGGCTCGTGTTTAATTTTCTCAAATGTAAGCATTAGTGAAATATCTGTGGCTTACCAGTGTTTCGATACAGGTCTAGTGGAGAAAACCATATTCAGAAAAACAATGTTTAGGATTTTGAACGTGAAAAATCTATGTCCAGAAACACTCCAAAGGGTAAAGTATCCCCATATACCAGAAAATTATAATTAACTCCCTGTCTCTAAACTCTAACATATGATTCCATTCCTAATTTTCTTTCAGTCTTTTCTGCAGGGGCAGAAGATTTACCACATGCCCGAACCGTTCGTGAAAAATATGTAGTGGACATGGCAAATTAAAAGTTACAAGAATTGAAAGGAAAATTTGAGGAGAAAGATATTAACATTTTCTGTGATGTAACCACCAATAAAATGTGAGATGTATATTTGTTATACTGTTCAGAATTTTACATCTTTAAGGCCTGAGCTTTTGTAGCTGGTGTTCATTTTTTGGACAGTGCAAATGGCGCACACTGCATTCAGACCATTCTTGAGAGTCTCATTTGAGAGGGTTTAATATCTACTGGCTTTGTGGTATTTAGCATTTGAATATTCAGGTCAATGCTATGCTTTATTTCGGCACTTTACTTTCTAATTTTGATGCAATGCATCAACATGTAACTGGCATTTGTATTAATGTTTATTAACAAGAAAATATGTAAAATATATTAATAGTTGCTTACCTTTGATTTCATTCTTTAATTTGACAGTCAGTACAATTGCATTAAAAATAAAACCACTTTTGGGGAAAAATAACACCGGTTTTGACCAAATTATAAACACACCTTTCGCATGTCCCTAGTAATTGTTAAACCGTTAGAGATAGACAAATTTCACTACACAAAAATGTAAATCTGTGTGCATACGCATGACGGGAAAAAAGCAGCATAGCTCAAAACAAAAGTTGGTTTAATTTCATGTTTAAGATACTTCATGTAAAATATGTATCTTGAAAAAATGTTTTGAGAATAGCCCCTAAAGTTTTTCAGTCTGAATATTTTTGTGCTCCTTGCTACAAAAAGAATTTTGTAAATTGCATTAAAGCACATAATTTGTCCTTTTTTTTTTAAGTATTTATACTGTTTCAAATGAGTTGTTACTTCCTTTTTTCCTGGTATGGTTATGCAAAAGCATGCAAAAAGCTGTCACATACATACACACTGTTTAAAAATCTGACTGTCGCCTTGCATACTGTTGTATAACAAAATGTGTAAATTGAATTGAACATTCATCTGGATTTATAAGAAGTAGCTACATAACCTTTCGTAAGAATGATTTGTTGAAGAGTGAGTAGAGGGTCATGTGAATGTAACATCAGAATTTGGTTCTTTCTTTCAAATCATCCAAAATGAATGAAATTTTAAAGCCATCAAATGGCGATCCAATTTTAAAATATTTGACTGTTGCCTTTTGTCACTCGTCAAGGTCTGTTTGAGTTTCAGAGATTAAGTTTTGGCTTTGTAAAAGCCCTTAGATTTTTTAGTTACTGTGCAGATGTGCTCCTAGGAATGTAAACTTAGTTGAGCATATGTAGTTGATATGTTGGTCTTTGCTAAATCATTTGAGTAACATTTGGAATATTTGGAAGCAGTTTTCAAAAGGTCATAGGAATTTAATTTTAAATTAAAACCTATAAAATGTTTCTTTGCTATAAAGAAGGTTAAGCTGTTGGGTTTTGAACTTTCTAAAGAAGATGCTGATAAGATTACAGTGATTTAAAATTTGACTCAGCCTAAGAAAGCTGGAGATGTAAAGTCTTGGAATATTTTAATTTCTCTAGAAAGTTTGTAAAAGACTATGCTAAAATTGCACAACCTCTCATTCAGTTATATAAAAAAAAATCAGGATTTTGTATGGGACCAACATCAACAGCAAGCTTTCAATAATTGAAGGATTCCTTAACTTTTGGCCCTGTTTTGCCACGTTGTACTCCAGGAGGTTATACAGAGAACACAAGATGTCAGTTGTGTGTCATGCATACTTTTGCTGCAGGTTTCTGGTGTATTAAGACTGGTTGCTTATGTTTCATAAGGTCTATCAAATGTGAAATTACACTATCTCTGAGTTGTAATTGTTGCCTATTGTCTTGAGTTTCAGGTTTTTAGTTTATGAATAGAGGGTGGAAGTGAAATGATGAAATGACTTTAACAGCGAATTTCTCATGTTGTGAATAACAAGAAAGTCTAATACCAAAATGTTGAAAAGTTTATAGTTTTCTAGAAAAAAATATTTTCATCAAAAAAATGTATCATCACCTGGCTGAATTATTGATTGAAGGTTCTTGATTCATAGCTATAGTCATAGAAAATTGAATAATGTTTATATGTTTATATGGCTTTGAGAATGAGTTGGAGACAACTTGAAACCCAGGGTCAGCAAAAGAATAACAACATTACTAGGATAAGTGAAGTTTTTAGTTTCTAATTTGTTCTTACTTTAGAATTAGTAAATGACAATTTTTCCTTTGACGTATTTCAATAGATTCAAATTAAATTAAAAAAACCCACAATTTATTGCAACAAAAAGGCAACATCTGCTGATGAGCTTTATTACCATTTATTAATACTTAAAAGATTCATTTGATACTTCACCTAAACTGCTACAGCCAGCTACACTTGTATGTTTTGAAATCCAATATGCTTTATCACAAGAATGATGCACCTATAGGTCTCCTTCACCTATTGGTAATTCCAGAATCTCTCAAGTATGAAATTTTGTGATCTCATCATGACCCATTATCTGGACATTTAGGGTTCTCTAAGACATTTAACAAAATTCACTCCAGATATTATTGGGTGAATATGAAGAAAGCCTTTTGTAAAGACCTGTCCTGGTTGTCAATCATGTAAGGATCCTAGGAATCAAAAACCAGTTCGACTTTTACAGCTTATCTTAGGAATCAATCTTCTCAGGCCCCTTACTAGATGTAATTCAGGCAATAAACACAATTGTTTAAACAGAGGATGAACTTGCTGGGTGGAAGTTGCCTTTTTACCTGCTGCAACAATGCTTCATGTAGCTAAGCTGATTTTGCATTGCATAATTTGTTGCCATGGGCTCATTTGTCATCTAATCTAAGGAATTGTTTTCTTGAGTGAAGTTACTCAGGAGTATTAGTGTGACTCATATTATATTAATTTTGTGTTTCACTGTATAGTAGTCCTACATATTAAGAATAAGAATATTACTCAGGAACAATTGAAGTCCTTGTCCATTTCATCCACTTTTACCAGCTTATGTCATACCACAATCAAGGGTTCTCTTGAACATTTCAGTCAAACCATATGTTGAGTCATTTTGTTGATTAAAACCAGAAAAACTGGTACACTATTTTGCCATGTGTCATTTTTTCCTATGCTATCATGCCAAACTTAGTAACCAATGTTTTACGGAACATGGTCGACCGGTTACAGACATGTGATTTGAATGGTTCTCAGATTGAACACACAAAATAGTATAATAGTATAATCCCTGTGCGAGACTTTTAGGCCACCCTGTAGGTATAATTACTGGCCACCTCAAATGATTGGTTTGTCCACAAAATTCTTGAACTTCAGAAGGCATGTGAGATTTAGTCATTAATAACATTAATTAGCAACAAGTTAAACTGAAAACTAGATATTATGCAAAGCATGGAGATGTGACTTTCAATGTTGGTTAGTTCATCTTTTTTTTTTGCTTTAATATTTGTATAATATGCAAAAATAATAAAACAATTACAAGTCATTACTGAAACCATCCTTTTGGAAGAACAGTCGGGATTTTGGAAAGGACGATCATGTATTGATAATACATTCATAGTACAACAAATTATGGAAAAATCCAAAGAGTTTAATAAAGAACTCCATTTATTGTTTATAGATTATCAGAAGGCATTTAATAATATCAAAAGAAATAAGCTTTGGGAAATTATGGAATTAAGAGATACCCCTAAACATTTAATCAATGTGATAAAGAGTAGAAAACTCCACCATATGCTATAAATCCAAAGAAGGAAAAATGTATTATGAGAAAATAAATTTAGGAGTAAGACAGGGCTGCAGTCTGTCGCCGACACTTTTCAACATTTATATTGACGAAGCAATGAGGAAATTGAAATTGCAGATGCATAAGTTAAATATATCAGAAAATGTCAACAAAATAAAATGTTTAATAAATCTCCTCTTTGCTGATGATCAAATTATCTTAGCTAGTGATGAAGATTCATTACAAAGAGGGCTGTTTGAACTACGAGATAAACTTAACCATTTTGAAAGAGAAAACAAAAGTGATAACTTTCATAGGTAAAAGGGCAGTGAGATCAAAGGCTGTAGTAGAAGATTATATCATAGAACAAGTTAATACTTTTAACTTCCTTGGCTGTCATTTATCCTACATTCATGAAAAAGATATTGATTATAAAATTGCAAAATTTAATAACATGTGTGGGACTATTAGAAGAAACTTTATAACAAGACAAGAAAAGGTACACATAAACTATATAAAGTTATGGCAATACCAACAGGCCTATATGCAAGTGAAACTTGGACTTTAAAAGGAGAAAGACAGAAGCTGACTACAGGCAGCCAAAATGTGATTTCTCCAAAGTGTAGCGGGAGTGACCCGACTGGATCATATCAGAAATGATGAAATAAGAAACAACCTAAAAGTTAATAGCCTGTTAGAAACTGTAGATCAATACAAACAGAAATGGTGGGAACACGTACAACGTATGTACCAAGATATAATTCCGAAAATAGCTGTTGAATATGTACCTATAGGAAAAATAAGTATTGGCCGACCAGCAAAAAGACGGGTTCAACAAATAAAGGAGCTGCAACAGGCCTAAAGCCTATAGCTTGAAGAAGAAGAATATTTGAATTACCAATAATATTTAAATGTGTGTGGTCTTTATATAACTTTTGTATTAATTACTTCACATGGTTTATGTTCTTATGAAAACCTTTACTTCAATTCAGAAGAAAGGAAGCCACTAAGTTAGAGATGAATTAACGTAACTTGCAAATGCTGGCAGTTGCTTTCCTGGCAAGTGCATTCCTGCTGTGCCACATGCGGAACATGCAGTGTTGCCAGTCCGTTAGTCGATTGTCAGTCATTGCGCAGCCAAGCGCAAGAGGAGACATAAGATGTGGAGTGTACAGGTATAAAGTGTGGAGTGGGTTGAAAAGGCAATTGCGTGACCACAAATGCTATTGGCTATTTCAAGATTAAATCTTTTGTCATGACAACAGACCCACATGCTACCAATACGCCACGCTCTGAACGCATGTCAGAATTCCCAAGTTATATTAATTCAAGCATAGCCCAGAGATATTTGAGGTACCTAGTTAAACATACACAATATTTGGTTTGTCACCCGAGTTCTCGAAGAACTAAACAACAGTCAATACATGTTTGCTGTATTTTACCTTACTATGATCCAACAAGACCTCAATCAGTTATACATATATTGTTCAAATTGCTATTCATGCTGAAGTTTTGTTTTTGTGATTTGTACTTGAATATAGCAATAGCTATGCATTGATTGAAGAAGTTCTCTGGATTTTCCACATTTATGACCAGGGTAACTAAGGGCCATGTAGCCGATGGTGGCATCAGTAATCATGCATAACCAAAGGATTAACAAGAAAGACAAGGAATATACCCAAAATTAATAAATTTTGATGCGTTTTTAATAACAAAAGAACTTCACATAGTGAACAGTTACACCTTCACCACGAAGCAGAAGTGACAAACACACACGCTCTTTTCACATCACCTTGTCTCATCTTTTTTATTATTATTAATATTAGCAAAAGCAATTGTGATAGTTAATATCATTTTCTCATCTCGGGATTTTGCAGAAGAAAGCATTTTAATAACACATCAATTTCTTATAGTCTTTTTTTATGTCACTCTTGTTACATCTTTTTGTTACTATTAAAAAAATAATGTTTAGGATCAACAACTATGGGTATGACAAATGATGCAGTTATAGTTAGGTTGTTTTAAATAGCATGAGTCTTAAAAAGTCTTCATATTTTATTTTCCAGATTTTTCTTTGAGAGTGAACGTGGGCTTTTTCCAAACACAGAGTTTGTTTATGACCTAGAATTACCAGTAGATTTTGTTCCTAACAACAGTGATGGAGAAGTGGAAGCATTTGAACTTCTTCCTGCAAAAGTAAGTAACAGAAAATTAACTAATTGGGCATGGTACAGAGTTGGGAGCAATGTTCTCAATAAGTCTAGTAACTGAAGCAGGGTGGGGGATGTAATGCAACACTTATTCAAAATATGAAATAATAGAACTTATCGACCAATGTCGCCAGTAAAGTAGAAACCAACAGCTTCACTTATCTAATTATGAGGAGTAAACATTAGAGACACCAACATGTTGCAACGGGTAATCCCTGTTATTCTCAAGGGGAAGTGGAAAGGGGTGTTCATTTTAAACGTTGAACAATATTGAATTAGAGTTGCATCAATAACATTTAAAATTGGCACGTAACTTGGGTAACACAATTTGGATTAATTTAGTATCAAAATTGTTTAAATATCTCAATTTTAGTATGAGAGACAAAACAAAGAAATTAAAATACAAGCTAAATAAATTATGCCAAAAACAGAATAAACTGAAGCCAAAGAAACAGGTCAATCCATCGGATAATGTAATAAATCTTTCTAATTTTGATTTTAATGAAAGAAAACTCCATTTCCTAAATAAGGATTTAAAAACATACGTAAATTTTTCAAAAAATATGGAGGATTAAGTAGATGATATCAAAATTGTTAGTAAAGAGTTAGATGAAACTGATAAATGGGAACCATAATAATCAGATCATAAGATCATTGGAGGAAAAAGATGTAATTTATACTAAAGCTTATAAAGGAAATAGTATTGTTTTGGATGAATCTGATTATATTAATAGAGTAGAACTTTTACTTCAAGGTGAGGATTTCATAAGGATTAATAATGACCCTTGTACTCAAGGGTCTCCATCTAAGGGATATGTGAATGGCAACCACAAGGTACCCAAGCTGAGCAGAACATTACTTCCACTTACTGGTGTTTTGCTCCTCACTGTAACTTTTCTATCTGACCTTACCTTGCTCATCTCTTGTTCTCTTCCGACCCCGATGCTATTAGGGTTCCTGAGGGCTAGGGAGTCTTTATTTTTCCAGCCTCTCCATTTCTCTAATTTCTCTATAAAACCTTAACCCCTAACATGCTGACCTGTCATGGCATGTAATACGTCCTCTGATTGGTAATCTGAGGATATGGTTGGTGAATTTATTTTGATAACTCACCCGGTCAGGTCGGTGAGACCCGTAAACCAACGACTGGTGTGGTCCTTCAGACATTCTGGGGATTGTGAGAGAGCAATGTGACCGCCAAAACATAAAAATATGGTGCTCTCTAAAAAACGGTTACTATTACTGCTATTGCTCTCTTTATAATTATGAAATATGACTCGAGGGGTAAAATGTTCCAGAGTTAAAATAGTCCCCCATAAGGATTTCCGGGCGGGGACTATTTCTCGAGAACGAAAACATATTAATAGAAGATCTAATATCAGACTTCTACAATGACCAACTTAAATACTTCAATTTTACTGGATTTTTACTACACTTACTACCCAAAAATAGACAGATAAGTAGTGGAATATTAGTTGGAGTCAAAAAGGATATTAAATCCTCCTTTGAAATTGTTAAAGAAATGGATAACAGATAAAAGTGAATTAATAAAGCTAAATTTTTGGGATAGCAAAACACATCTACATTTATACAGCATTTACAATCCTCCCAGGAATGAACAAGATCTCTCACTTATTGACCAATTAAATAAAACAATTGTAATTGGAGATTTCAATGCCCATTCCAAAAGATGGGGTTATGAAAAAGTGGATTCCACAGGGAAGATAGTGGAAGAATTTTTGAATACCACAACTTTTGAACTGATTTATAGTAAAGAAGATCCCACAACCTTCATACATTACTCTGGAGCAGGCAGAAACCCAGACCTCTTGTTAGCTAAAACAGATATTGTTTCAAAACTTAAAAAACAAGTTATAGAAGATCCAAGTTCTGGTCATAGAGCAGTAATTGCTGATACAAAACTAGAGTATACAAATAACAGTCAAGGTCTTACGAATCTGTATTGGAACTTCAAAAAAGCAGATTGGAACAAATATAAAACTGAATTAGAACATAAATTTAAAGAACAAACAAACTCACAGCTGCATGACCAACCAGATCATATGAACAAAAATTTCTGTAAGGTCATCCTAGAAACCGCAAAAAAAAAAAAAAAAAAAACATATTCCTCATGGAAGAATTAAAAATTTCAAACCCTTTTGGAACTCCCAGTTAGAAGAACTGAAAAACCAAAGGAATATAGCTAGAAATACAGCTGAACAAACAAAAAACATCAGATACACAAATATGACGAAAGAAATGTGCCTCACTAAAAAAAGAAATTAATACTGCTAAAAGGAATCACTTTAATAATTTCTTAGAAAAAATGGATTATAGGACAGATGGTAACAAAGCTCATAAGTTCATAAAAAATGTCAAGGACAGGAAAGAAAACAACAGCACACCTATCATACACAACAAACAAACTCACAGCTGCATGACCAACCAGATCATATGAACAAAAATTTCTGTAAAGTCATCCTAGAAACCGCAAAAAAAAAAAAAAAAACATATTCCTCGTGGAAGAATTAAAAATTTCAAACCCTTTTGGAACTCCCAGTTAGAAGAACTGAAAAAGCAAAGGAATATAGCTAGAAATACAGCTGAACAAACAAAAAACATCAGATACACAAATATGACGAAAGAAATGTGCCTCACTAAAAAAAGAAATTTATACTGCTAAAAGGAATCACTTTAATAATTTCTTAGAAAAAATGGATTATAGGACAGATGGTAACAAAGCTCATAAGTTCATAAAAAATGTCAAGGACAGGAAAGAAAACAACAGCACACCTATCATACACAACAATAAAATATTAGTAAATGATACAGTCATAGCCTAAACATTCAATAAATATTATGCTAATTCACATAAAGTAACAAGAAATAATAAAAAGGAACATAAAGAATTTAAGAAAGATTTGAAACAAGAAAGAGAATGTGATCCTAACACTCAGTGCAATATCTTTTTTTCAAAATTTTAATATGCAAGAACTAAACATTGCAATAAATAATCTAAAAAACAAAACGTCTTCTAGACCAGATCACATACATCCAGAGTTCATAAAAAACCTTGGAAAAACAGCAAAACAACAACTACTGAAACTCTACAATCTATCCTGGAAAACCACTGTACCTGCTGAATGGCGAAAAGCAATAATTGTCTCACTCTTGAAGAAAGACAAAACAGCATCAGAAATAAAAAATTATAGACCAATAGCTCTTACTAGCATAATAGCAAAAGTGATGGAAAGAATGATGTCAAACAGGTTAAATTGGTTTCTAGAATCAAAAAATTTAATTTCCCCATGTCAAGCTGGATTCAGAGAGTTCCACTCTACAAATGAACAAGTCTTACTTCTTAGTCAAGAAATCAAAGACTCCTTCAATAGAAAAGAAGATAATTTATCAGTTTTTATTGATTTCCAAAGTGCATATGATTCTATATGCAGAACAAAACTACTAAAGAAAATAAACAAAATAGGGATACAAGGTCCAATGTTTTCATGGCTATGTCATTTCCTAACACAACGCTTTATTGCAACCAGATATGGAAGAAATATATCTAAATGCAAACAAGTACACCATGGCTTACCACAAGGCGCAGTTCTCAGCACAACACTTTTTAATATATTTATTAATGATCTGCCACAACAAATACAAGAATCAGGTGTGAAGTGTGCACTATTTGCTGATGACTTAGTAATGTGCACTTCAAAACCAAAAAGGAAAAGTACAGAACTAGAACAAACCATGCAACAATCTATTCAAGATGCTCTCGGGCTTCGAGCCAGGTGTAGTGATGAAAAGACCGACGTTTCGGGAGTGTACATCTCTCCCATCTTCAGGATGAATGACTAGCAAGCGTGAAGGGACCAGTACTGTCAGCCAGTACGTACCGAGTAGAAAACACCCAGTCTAGTGTCAAATTGAAGCCTCTATCTCCAAGGCCAAGAGAAGAAAACCACAAACTCAGCAAACACCAGACCAGCCGACCGCCACTGCCTGCATCCCATACACTGGCAATCTTTCCGGCAGAATCAGTAGAATTCTCGCTAAACACAACATCAGAACCATCCACAAGCCGCCTTTGAAGTTCCAACACCTAGTGAGGCCGGTAAAGGACAAACTGCACCTTAATGTACCAGGGGTATACCGTATCCCCTGTGAATGCGGGACGCCGTACATAGGGCAAACCGGCGGGACCATGTCCACCAGAGTCAAGGAGCATGAACAGTCCGTACGATTAATGCAGCCTGAAAAGTCAGGATTGGCGGAGCACTGCTTTGAAAAAGACCACAGAGCTAACTTCAAAGAAACGACCATTGTGGCAAAATGGGAACGGAGGGTTTAGGAGACTCTGGCCATCTCCTCCGAGAAGAGTACGCTGAACTGGGACGCTGGATTGCAGTTTAGTCCATCTTGGAAACCAGCCTTAAAATTGGAAATCAACTGACTCAGAAAACACAGATTCCAACGCAGCGGTGTACCACCTCCACACTAGACCGGGTGTTTTCTACTCGGTACGTACTGGCTGACAGTACTGCTCCCTTCACTCTTGCTAGTCATGACCTCATCTCCAGCTTCACCGCCATCCACGCAGCTACGCAGTTCATCGCCGAGGATGTCCGGGAAGAGGTGGCCTGCCCACACATTACTTCGGGCCACCCTAGTACCTCATCTTCAGCTTCACCGCCATCCACGCAGCTACGCAGTTCATCGCCGAGGATGTCCGGGAAGAGGTGGCCTGCCCACACATTACTTCGGGCCACCCTAGTACCTCATCTCCAGCTTCACCGCCATCCACGCAGCTACGCAGTCCATCGCCGAGGATGTCCGGGAAGAGGTGGCCTGCCCACACATTACTTCGGGCCACCCTAGTACCTCATCTCCAGCTTCACCGCCATCCACGCAGCTACGCAGTCCATCGCCGAGGATGTCCGGGAAGAGGTGGCCTGCCCACACATTACTTCGGGCCACCCTAGTACCTCATCTCCAGCTTCACCGCCATCCACGCAGCTACGCAGTTCATCGCCGAGGATGTCCGGGAAGAGGTGGCCTGCCAACACATTACTTCATGGGCCACCCTAGTACCTCATCTCCAGCTTCACCGCCATCCACGCAGCTACGCAGTCCATCGCCGAGGATGTCCGGGAAGAGGTGGCCTGCCCACACATTACTTCATGGGCCACCCTAGTACCTCATCAGAAGCTTCTTCGCCGTCTTCGCAGTTCACCGTCATCGCCGCCTACGCTGAGGATGTCCGGGAAGAGGTGGCCTGTCAACACATTACATCTTGGGCCACCCTAGTACCTCATCCAAAGCATCATCGCACACTCCTTACTTCATTCCTGTTACTCCTTTTCAACTATTCTGTCACTACCTTAAATATATCCACACTAACTCCCCGTGTGTGACAGTCAGGACCTGGTCATGGCTGTCACCCGGTATCCCCTTCCGATGCCGGTAATAGCCGGCTGTATTCCCGCACTGCGAGGGTGCTCCGGCGGTACCTCGACACCCACGCCACACTTCTCCATAATCCCCTCTTGAAAACCTTTTAGTTTAGTCTTTCTCCCCTTTCCCTTTTTCCCAATCTCCCCGGCGAAATAAGCCAACTCTTTCTCCTCTCCAACTCTCTATCTGTCTCCCCTTTCAAAAAAAAAAAAAAAAAACAACAAAAAAAAAAAAAATTGCTAGTCATTCATCCTGAAGATGGGAGAGATGTACACTCCCGAAATGTTGATGTCTTTTCATCACTACACCTGGCTCAAAGCCAGAGAGCATCTTGAATATGTTCGTCGCCAGGAAAGCTTCAAATCATATTTCATGCAACAATCCTTAACCAACTTACAAAGGTGGACCAAAGAAAATTCAATGACTGTTAATACAACAAAATCAAACTACCAAATCTTTTCACTAAGAAAAAAACCACTAAAAATAAAACTAAATTTTGAGGGTCAACAATTACCAGAAACAAAGGAAGCAAAGTATTTAGGAGTTACATTTGACACCAAACTTACATGAACCAAACAAATAGAAAATGTAATACAAAGAGCAGTGAGGTGCCTTTCACTGTTAAAATGTCTAACAAGAATGAAGTGGGGATGTTCCAGAGCAACTCTTAACACAACATACAATGTATATATAAAGCCATTATTTACTTATTGCAGCTAAGTTCTTGTAACAGCAAACACAAAAAAAAATTCAAATCTTTCAAAACCAAAGTCTGAGATTAATTACAGGTGCTATCAAAACCGCACCTATAGCAGCTATGGAAATACTAACCAACCAATACCCCATTGAATATGAAATAGAAACAGCAGCTCTTATTCAACAGGAAAAGTTGATCAGACTCCCATTCAATACATGGCACAAGAGAAATTTTACACATACACTAAAGACTCAGGAGAGCTTTCTTTCCAAAATTCAAGACATCAAGAAGAATGTACACCTTCCTAATTCAAAGGAAAACTTCATATCTAAAGTCAATCTGACACATACATTAGACATCACATGTTATTTACACCTGACAGAAAAAGTTAGGTAAAGAGATACTCCAACTAGTGTTCTAAAATTATTGGCATTAGAGACAATCCATACTAGATTTCCAGAACACGAATGACTCCATATTTATACTGATGTATCATTGATATCAAACCAAGATGGAGCAGGTGCTGGAGTCACATGTCACCTCTTTTCCTATTACAAATCTTTAAGTTATGGAACTACTAACTTTGATGGAGAAATTGAAGCAATTCAAATGGCCCTACAAAATCTTTTTTACAGAATTTCACATTTTCAGCAAGCAGTTATTCTCTCAGATTCCGGGGCAGCAATTATAGCAATTACTTCCAAGTTGTCACCAAAAAACCAAACAATTATAGAATGTTGGAAAATCCTTACCCATCTAACAGCACTTCAAAAACACCTAGTCTTCCAATGGATACCGGCTCACTGTGGACTGAGTGGTAATGAGAAAGCTGATTTTCTTGCAAAAAAGGGTACCAGCGGTGTACAAAAATCTATAGTTAATCTACCATTTTATGCAGCTAAAAGATTAGTCAACTCTGAATTCAAAAAAATTGTTGCAAAATATTACTATGAAAAATCAAAGAATAAAAGATGGGAACTACCAAACATTCAAACAGTGATTCCTGAGTATCCTCGAAAAACAGCAGTTGCAACCTTCAAGTTGATTACAGGACATGATTGTCTGGCAAAACATTTAAACAGAATTGGGATATATTCTTCACCATTCTGTCCTCTATGTGATCTGCAAGAGGAAATGGATCGAGACCACCTTCAAATATGCCCGGCCACTTCTAGTGCCCCATCCATCAGTAAAAAATATTGGAGAGCAAGAGGATTAATGACTTCATTGTCAGAAATCCAGCATTAGCTAACAACAACAACATAATGACCCATTAAAATCATGTGCTACAATTTTTGATAAATTTCTTAATGAAGCAAAAACTATATCTGATAAAGAAAAACATATTTTGTTGTTTTCTAGTGCCTTGCATCTGGCAATGAAGCCATTATTTTAAAAGTTAGTAATCCAATTTTACCCAGAATGTATGCACTTCCTAAAATCCATACCAAGGAACAAAATGTTGTTGTTGTTGTTAGCTAATGCTGGATTTCTGACAATGAAGTCATTAATCCTCTTGCTCTCCAATATTTTTCACTGATGATATTGAAGAGAGCATTAGCAGTAATAGTAACCTCTTTTTAGAGAGCACCATATTTTTATGTTTTGGCGGTCACATTGCTCTCTCACAACCCCCAGAATGTCTGGAGGACCACACCTGTCGTTGGTTTATGGGTCTCACCGACCTACCGGGAGACAAAATGAGACCCATTATAAATTTTGTAAACTCACCTACTTACAACCTAGCTAAATGGTTGAATAAAAAGTTCAGTATTTTTGAACAATTTGAAAGTTTAAGTATTAAAAATTCTATTGAAATTAGTAAAAAAGATCAGCAGCACAGTATTGTCTGCTAAGAATAACCTCATTTCTTTTGATGTAACTGCTTTATTTCCTAGCATCCCTAGAGAAAAACTTTTGTTAGTTTTGAAAAAATGATTATGTTCTATTGAGTTAAATGTACAGTTAATAATGATTTTATGAAGCTTACAAATCTTTGTTTGGATCAAAATTTTTTCAGGTTTAATGACAACTTCTTTCAACATACCTCTGGCTTAGCAATGGGTAGTACACATCACTAAAGCATTCCCTTCAACTTTTAAAACCTGGTATAGATATATGGATGACATTTTTCCATTGTGCCTGAGAAACTTATCAGTGATGCTTTAATGCTTTTGAATATATAAGATAAAGCCATAAAATTAACTTAAATTGAAAACAATAGCTGTCTTCCATTCCTGGATTTAAATATCATGAGACATAAAAAGTAAACTGAATTTTGGCATTCATAGAAAGCCAACGCATACTAAGAAATGGTTGAGAAAATAGGACATATTTACATAATCTGTCAGTTGGAATAGTTTTTATTGTTCATACATCTCCAAATCATCCAAAATCCTCAGAAAGAAATACAGAAGTTAATAATACACCTGGGATACAAAGAGTTGAAACGTCATGAATAATAACATTAATGACATTTCTGCACATGAAAATGTACTTTTTTAACATGATAGTTGAAATGTTTAATAAATGTTAATCTCTCTCTCTCTCCCCCAAAAATAAAAGCTTTAATCCTCCTTCACATATATTCGTGGTTTTCAACAGTCTAATTTATAGGTTGATAAATATGCCCCTTAATAAAAGAGAATTTAACAGAGAATATGAACATACTATCAACATGGCATTAATGATTTAGTATAGAATTTATACATAAAAAGATAGAGAAATTTAAATATCAAAAGGTTGTAAATGAAACTTCCACCCTCAAAAAAATAAAAAATAACTATAAATTTAAAAAGTTTATATACCATCCTACTAAAAAATGTACACCAACAGTAAGTTTGTTGGCATAAATAAATAATAATGTACAACAATTTTTAAAGAACATGGTATAACTTTGGCTCTGCAGAATAAATATAATATAAAAAATGTGTTTAATTTTTCTAAAAAGGACAAAATTCCAAATTATAAAAAGTCTGGCATTTAACTAGTTGGCTGCCTGGATTGTGACAAGGTTTACACTGGCAAAGTAAAATGTCATCTAGAAACCAGAATAAAGGAATGTTTTGAAATATCAAGTATAAACAGATAGAAAAATCAGTCATAGCAGATCATTTTTGGTCATTTAATCATGAAATAAATCCAGATGTTAAATTATTAAAGTAATTAAATGTACCCATTGATTTAATGGTTTGAGAAAGAATATTCATTTTGAAAAGTAGGGAGCATGTTATGAATTTCAATATACTGCCTTTTGATTTTGTTAGTAAATTTATTTTGCAACCAGAGGTGGGTGGTGATGTCATCACATGGGACGTAATCATGAGTGACGTCAGCACTTGCACGTAACCATTTGTACCAAGGTTGGCCAAGGTCATTTTGCCTTGAGAATGCCAGGAAATACCTGTTGAAATATGTCAGTGTGTCTAATGTTTACACCTCATATTTAGAAAAGTGAAGCAGTTAGTTTCTAGTTTATTGGTGATATTGGTGGATTATATTGCTTCACTGTTAATAGCTTAAGGTGTGTATATTTAATAGAAATTAATTCATAACATTTTGGTTAGCTTGTGTTAGCTTCTGTGTTAGAACCCAAGAAAAATAGATATAGAAAATGCTCTATTCAAGCGAGAAATATAAACACCAGTTGGCAAACACATTGGAGTCTATAGTGATTGTGAAAAGCACGTTTTCCAGATTCTTATCTGAATGACTTTTTCTCAGCAAAACTAAAGTTTTGTCTGTAACCACCATTTTCTGTATGTAACATTTTTAAAACAGACTTGGGCCCCTGCCTACTGACAGGGACAAAGTCATTTGGCATTATAAAATAATAAATGTGCTAGGATGGATCAAAAAATAGAGCACAATAATTTTTTTTCTCCCTTGGTACTGCAGTTGGAATGTTGACATTTCACACAGATATAGTTTGAAGTTTTCACTATAGAGGTTATTTTTTTCCCATATGTAGCTCTAGCGAGAGGACTGTAAATGCACAACAAAAATGGCACACATGTTACTGTCATACACGTGTGAAGAGCAGAAGTGTAGTGCGATTTTTATGAGCCAAAGGGCATAAACAAAGTGAAATTCACAGGTGATGATTTATGGACTATAGCCATTCCCCAGATGGTGTATATTCTTCCAAATGGGTCATGTGAACCTTAGTGATTCGTCATGCTCCGGACGGCTGGTAACAGCTGCAATTTTGAATGACCAGCATTTAGAACTGCAAACTTTATCGCAACATATTCAAGATGTTCTCGGGCTTCTAACCAGGTGTAGTGATGCAGAGAGATCGACGTTTCGTTCGGGAGTGTACATCTCTCCCATCATCAGGATGATGAATGACTAGCAAGAGTGAAGGGATCAGTATATGTACTGTCCGCTAGTACGTACCGAGTAGAAAACACCCAGTCTAATGTGGAGGTGGTTCGCCGCTCCGTTGGAATCTGTATTTTCTGAGTCAGTCGATTTCCAACTTTAAGCCTGGTTTCCAGGAGGGAATATACTGATCCCTTCACTCTTTCTAGTCATTCATCATCCTGATGATGGGAGAGATGTACACTCCCAAAACGTCGATCGCTCTGCATCACTACACCTGGCTAGAAGCCCGAGAACATCTTGAATATGTTCGTCACCAGGAAAGCTTCAAATCATATTTATCGCAGCAGTTCAACATTTCCTATGGTGCAGTGTATGATATTGTTCAACACATTGAAATTTCTTAAAGTTAGTGTGCATTGGGTGCCTAAGAACCTGACAGACAACCACAAGGACCAGCAAATTGTGACAAGCTGTGATCACCTAACACGGTACACTGCAGAAGGGCATGACTTTCTGAAAGGAATTGTCACTGGTGATGAGACATGGGCATCCACTAAACAGCTGAAACAAAGCAGACCTCTCTGAAGTGGAAGCATGCTGGTTCCCCAGTAAAGAAAAAATTCAGTGACTCAATCTGCTGGGAAAGTGCTTGTGACATTGCTGTGGGATATGCATGGTGTTTTATTGGTGGACTTTGCTTAACATGGGACCATTGTGAATGCTGCAGCCTACATTAAAATTTTGCTAAGTTGCATCACACTCTTTGTGACAAGTGCCACAACATTAATATTGACAATGTTTGCCCTCCCCCTCCCTGTTGCTACTGCTGTTCATCAGAAAATCACCAACCATCAGCATCCACCATATAGTTCGGACCTTGCACCATAGGACTTTCATCTATTTGATTCCAAGAAGAAATTCCTGGTAGACCAACGTTTTGTGGAAGTGAAATCAGCAGCCTGCAAATGGCTATACTCCAACCAAACACACTTCTACAAATAGGGCATATTGAAACTAATACTAGTGGGAGAAATGTGTTGTGAAAGTTAGTGACTATGTCAAAAACTAGATAAAAAATTAAGTTCATTTGTGATCTTGTTTTTTTAACTATTAAACTTATTGTGTAAAAAATATTGTGCGTTACTCTTCAATCTGCCCTCATATAAGTAGATTTGTGTTATTAATTATATATGCACAAATCAAAATATTACTAAATGACATGTCCCGTAACATTTGTACATTTCAGAGGCTGAAAAAGAAAGATAGAGAAAAGGATGCTTATGCTATGTGTAAAACTAATTAAAGGAAAAGCTTTATTTGGTAACACACTGTAGAAAAAAAGGAAAGTGGTACTGTGGAAAACTAACATATACTTTTATTGATTTTGGCAAATTGTAAAAGAAGGAAAAATATAATTTGTGGAAAATATTATTATTGTCGTTGTTGTTAAACCTGTGAGATTCTGATATGAACATGCTAAGACAAAAAAATCTGCACATGACCTTCTGTACTCTTGTACTAACCATTCTTACAAAATTTTATTCCTATATCTTCATGTTAATACAGATAAACATTTGCAGAAATTATCTTATTGCCTGTTTCCTTGTAGGTGCAAGGGGAATATGGGAATACAGTAGGCTTTGAGTGATAGTCAAATCTTTTAAAGCTTTCAAATTCCGTTCTCTTTGCATGGCTAACATATAAATAAAATGAATAACGATGTTCCATTTACAGAAGTATAAGTTCTCCAAAGCTCACACAAATAACAAGCAATATCTCCAAAATGGTTCACTCTACAAAAACATTTATTCAGACATAAATAGTGTGTTTTAGCAAGATCTACATTTTTTGTACAGTAAGATTTGATCTATCTCTTATGGTTTACTAGTTATGGAAAAGTCATCCAGAGTAAATAGGACTACACGGGCTACAGCCAGAAAATTCAAGATATACATTTCATTTGCCATAAAGATATCTCAAACATATGCCATTTTAATCAAAATCGGATTTTCAAGAAAATCAAAATGTTCTAGAAATTTTCCATTTAAAGGGTAGTTTAGGGTGGAGGAATTTTCTTCAAAATCTTCTTGTATCATCCTTGAAAGATATTACACTTACAGATACCAACTTTGGTTTTTAACCGACTTTTCGTTTTTGAGCTATTCTGTCCACAGACTGACACACACACATTATTATTATTATTATTATTATTATTATTATTATTATTATTATTATTATTATTATTATTATTATTATTATTATTATTATTATTATTATTATTATTATTATTGTTGTTGTTGTTGTTGTTGTTGTTGTTGTTGTTGTTGTTTGGAACCTTTCAGCATATTCTGTATCTCTTAATTTTCAAGCCCGAGCCTGACAAACATTTTTCAAATTAGGCCTGAACACTCACATACACACACACACGCACGCACGCACGCACGCACACACACACACACACACACACACACACACGCACGCACAAAACCTTTTTGTAAAAGTGTTTTTTTTTTTTTTTTTATTCAGGGGGTCTCAAAACATATTTCCACTGAAATCTTGATATCGAATTGTTTGGTGGAATACAATACTTGCTCTATTTTATTTACTATACAAAGTAGAGAAAGTAATAGAAATTGACATACTTTCACATGTGTAAACCGCCTGCTTCTATTGCTATCCACAGTATGAAGATTAGATGCTTAGTCAAATTTTCACAAGAGGATTCCTCTCAAGCATAACGGTATTGAATCTCACAAAATTTCTTTGGACTTTCAGTGTCTTGCAGGCTAGTTTAACTCTTACCTTTCTTCTCCTCTGTCTAAACATTTTTCACAGGACAAATCTCAGGCCAATCTTTTATGAGAACTTATAGTTTGAAACCTACTGACTTATGTGAAAAGGGTGCTGGAATTCATTCATTCCATCACGATATCCAGTATTTACAAAAGGAACTATATTTTTGAAGATGTCTTTATATTGCTGGCTATTTAATGTGCCATCAAGCTGCCACAACATGCCTCTATACCTTCATGACATCCAACTCCTACACAACACAGATAGGCAGCATTAGTGATTCATTCATTCCATGTATTTTTTGTGTTGGAAGTAGTAGCTTGTCTGGGGAAGTAGACAATTATTACTTGCTCCTCCATCCATTTATAGATGAAAATGTTACCTCTTTGAACAAAACTTTATTCCAGTTACGGTTGACATTTTCTTCTGCAAATGCAAGGTGACAATCTATGATCATCTGTAGGATTCTACTGCTGTCAATAGAGCAAAGAGCCCTGCTGCAGCCAAAGATGCAAGGCTGTGCAGTTCAATCCAGGGAAATTAGAATTGTAGACATATGCTGAAATGGGTTGCTGTCTGCCTTTTCTAGAAGTGCAGTGACCTGTTCAGGATTGAACAAATATTTTCTATCCACACCAGGACAGAGAGGAATGATCCCTTCCCTGAACTGTACCCACCTGATAGCCATAGATATAGGGACTTCCAAGTGTTCTTGCAACCTGAGAGAAAGGGTATCCAGCACTAATGTGAGACAGAATATTGTAAGATCCCAAAAGAAAATCATTTATGTGAATATTTGTTAAGAGTGTAATTTCTTTTTGGTGTTTGTATGAGTTGGTTAAATGACGAAAACGTGTTACTAATGTTCATTGTTACAAACAATTAAGTTTGTTTAAAGACATCATAAATATTTCCATATTTAATTTTAATACATATGTATAAATAAAAGAATTATATGTGTTCAATATTGAAAGCGAAGGGAGAATAGCTAAAGATCGCTTCCCTAACAATGCGGGAACTATATGATGAATGCATACGCAGATGTACACATGGCAGTCGGAGTCCTAGACTCGCAACCAAAAGAATTTGTTAATAGCGTCTGTGTCTTTGGTATAGATGGACGCATTTTTATGTGTGCGCGTCATAAAATAGTGGAAGTAAATAAGGAAAAATTGAAGCTATTAACAGTGAAGCAACAAGATTCTAAAGTAAGGTTCATCAAATAATACTAAGATAAGTGAAGTTTTTAGTTTCTAATTTGTTCTTACTTTAGTGAAAGTAAATTTACTAAGTGTTTAAAGACCGTTAATTTGTGTAAAATAAGTGAAACATTAGCTAACTTTAATAAGTTAGTTAATACAAAGTGTGCGATTAAATAAAAGGACGTAAAATAGACGAAGTGTAAAGTGATAGAAAACACATTTAGCGAAATACCGCTAAATTTTCAGACATTAAATCTCGGCGATGCTAGGGAAGTTGATCCACTTAAATAAAAGACTTACTACTGTAATACAATTTAAATACAGTGAACAAGAAGGTGCGAATAAAATATTTCACTAAAATTAACCCCGAGTGTATGTTCATTCCATCCAGTACCACGACCCGAGATAACGAAAGAGTCAAAAGCTCATCAACATCACCTTTCATAATTATAAAAACCAGCACCAAATGGCTTGCCCAAATGTAGAGCACGAATTTCGGACGGAATGAAAATCTACGGGAAATGAACTTACGTGAAATACCAAGTGACGCCAAATCTTAGCGCCAAAAAGGAAGCAGACGCCATTAGACAATCCTGAGATTTACGACTTCGGAGACGTCACCAAATTGGAATTCAACGAAGGAAGATGAACGGATAATCCACGTGGGAAAACATCAGAGATCGTCTAGCAAAGTCAACCGCCCAGAGGATGCACGTAACGAGACCAATCAACGAGAAAAAGTAGGACCAAACATTTTTATTTTTATATTCATTTCATTTTTATGTTACTGCGAAGTGGCAAAATAGTAGAACTTTTAAGCCAAAGTGAACTGAATAATAAAAATGAGCTTAGGATGATGATAGTCAAGAAAAGCTTAAAAAACAAAGTATTAGAATGGCTAAGGTTAACACCAGCTGGTCATGAATAATATAGCTCATTCAGAAATCTATTCCTATCAAGGTATTGGGGCCCAGCTAAGCAAAACCAGACTAGGGTAGAGCTAGCGACAGGTAGATATGATCCGACCAAAGGGTTATCGCTAGTCGATTATTTTATGAAAGTAGCCAACAAAGGGAAGCTATTAGACCCTAACCTGTCGGAAGCAGAGTTAATTACTAGCATAACAAGACATTTCCCAGGCACAGTGAGAGCAGGGTTAATTGTTGCGAGGCCAGTAGATTTTGCAGACATGATAGAATTACTAACAGCCTTCGAAACGCAAAATGGTCTGCCTAATGAGTATAGACATAGGAATGGTCACCCAAACTTACCTATCTTAAACAGGAGCGCGACTACAAACTACCAGAATGAGAGAGAAGATAGAAATACTAGGAGCAAGGGGGAGAGGGGCACACCATTTCCCACAACCACACAATCATGGCAAAAGGATGGAGAACACGAGACAGCAGTACCACGACACAATACCAAGGGGTGAATCGAGACACCAAACAACATATGATCGTGGGAGACCAGGAGACTGTACCCATCAAGTGAACCACATACAATTCTGTAGAGAATACTTGAACAACCAAAGGCTGCTATACAACAGGGGTTCACACCAAAGGGGCGGAAACCAATGGAACACTGGCAACATAAGACAGCAGGAAGTAGATGGAAATGTGCCAAATAGGGCAGATGTTGCACAGAATACAGAAATAACATCCACCACTAACACTCAGGGAAATTACCACAACTAAGTTTGCCCCAATTGAGTGGATGACCAACACAAAACCTAAGCAATTGACAATTGACATCAACACCATGATGGCCGCACAAAGAGAAAATGGAACAACTGTATACTGGACCGCTGGTCATAACAAAACAGCTGGGCGACCATACATATGAGCTACAGAATACAAATGGCAAGTTGGTAGGAAGATACCATAAAAACAAATTAAAACCATACTCATACCAACACCAAAAACAAATTACACTCTTAACAAATATTCACATAAATGATTTTCTTTTGGGATCTTACAATATCCTGTCTCACATGCCCCTTGTTTTGTTTTTCAAGTTGTCACCTACATCTACAATCTTGAAACACAATACAACACTTCTCCCTATTCCTCTAATACTAAATATTTTCTACAATACCCTTTTTTCTTTACAGCCTTCTTTGCTGTATGTGTTTGTCTTTTGTTTTGGCATGACACAGCATGTCTTTATATATTTTACATATTCAGTTACCACAACACCAAGAATATTCCTAAGTTTTTACATTTGACATTGACACAAATATTTTTTAAGTAAATCATGGTTTATTGTGTGCCTTTTGACTTATGTTCCTTGTTATGAGGAGAGAAAAACAGAATACAAATCTTGAGCTACTGATTATGATCATATTTATGGCAATTCTATTCAGTTCTTTGTCCTCTGTCTTGCAGTCTTATTATGTATGGGCAGGTCGTTGAGTCAATTCTTAAACTCTGATGTTACTAATGATGCTATTATGACATTGGGTTCTTATTCACTATTTTAGTTCGACATTTCTTCAAGCTTAACATTGGCTATATCCATCTTAATTCATGGGCATTGCTTTTCTGACTATGGTTTTTCTTACTTCACTAATTGTCACCTCTTTATCTCTTATCTCTATAAGAGAAAACTTCTATATTTATAATTATTCTGCAACTATATTATTTTTCTTCTTAATTCACCCTCGACACCCTTGTGTCAAAAATATTTTCTCTTTTTCATCACAATTGATTCCTTTTTACTTTCTCTACTGGTAAGTAGGGGAAGTATTGTATTCCACCCAAAAATTTGAAGTCGAGATTTCACCGGAAATACGTGTTTTGAGGCCCCCTGAATCCAAAAAAAGCATTTTTTGAAAAAGGTCCGTGTGTGTGTCTGTCAGTCTGTCAGTCTGTGGACAGCATAGCTCAAAAACGAAAAGTCGGTTAAAAACCAAAGTTGGTATTTAAATTTAATGTCATTCAAGGATGTGACACGAAGATTTTGAAGAAAATAGCCCCACCCTAAACTACCCTTTACATGGAAAATTTTTTGAAAATTTTGATTTTCTTGAAAATGGCTCTAATGATTTTGATTAAAATGTCATATGTTTAAGATATTTTTATGACAAATGAAATGTATATCTTGAATTTTCTGGCTATAGCCCCTGTAGTCGTATTTACTCTGGACGAGTTTTGCATAACTGGTAAACCGTTAGAGATAGACCAAATTATACTATACAAAAAATGTAGATCTTGCTAAAATACACAATTTATGTCTCAGTAAATTTTCTTGTAGGGTGAACCATTTCGGAGATATACCTTGTTATGTGTGTGAGTTTCGGAAAACTTGGAACTTTCGTGAAATGGGTCATCGTTGTTCATTTTTTTTATATGTTACGTGTACAAAGAGAACGGAATCTCAAAGCTTTAAAAGATTTGACTATCGCACAATGCCTACTGTATTCCAATATTCCCCTTGCACCTACAAGGAAATAAGCAATAAGATAATTTGTACAAATGTTTATTTTAACTAACACGAAGAAGATATAGGAATAAGAGTTTGTAAGAATGGTACAAGAGTAGAGAAAGTCATGTGAGTGCAACACATCAGATTTTTATTTTTGTCCCTGACACTCTTTTTTTTCCACACATTTTTTTCATCGTTATAATTCACTTTTCTAATGACAATCAGTATTCTCATCTGTCCCTGTTGACAATGCTCTTGGTGGTCATTATAGCCAACGACTATGTTGATTTTCTTTCCTGTTGTATTATCCAACCTGTATATAATTTTCTATAAGAAACCCATTAAAAATTATTATTTTCATCATCTCTACTGTTCCTGCCTTACATGTTTGTTGGCAAAGACTATTTGGTCCTTTCTTTGTATGGTTTAATTTGTTTTTATGGTATCTTCCTACTAACTTGCCATTTGTATTCTGTAGCTCATATGTATGGTCGCCCAGCTGTTTTGTTATGACCAGTGGTCCAGTATACAGTAGTTCCATTTTCCCAGATCTTTTTTCAAATGCCTTGGATGCTTTGTGCCTTCTTAGGAGCACCTTTTCTCCAATTTGTGGGAACCATTTCCTGATGAACCTTTTTACTTTATTTCTCTCTTTTTCTGCTTTTTGCTGCAATCTCCTGAATGCCTTCTAGTATCCTGAGCTTGCAATGTTTGCTTCAGTTAGACTGCTGGTGTGCTGAGAAGTTTGTTTGCATCATTCCATTTATGTGGTTATTTACCTTATATTTAAGTGTGCGGGTATGTTTTGTGCGTGTGTTGTGAGATTTTGCAACTGTGCTAACACTTTTAATGAGTATTTAACAATATTGAAAAATAGTGACAAAGATAGTGCTGCCAAACGAAAAATTCAGTCCACTTGTGAACCAAATAAAACTTTTTCGTAAAAGTATTCCAATTGAACAGTCATGGGAAATATGCTCTGCAAGAGAATATTTCATAGAGAAGAAACTGAACGGGGCCTCTTATTCCGATCTCTAATGTACTAGATATGACCTCGTGTGCTGTAGGAACCTGTAAGAAGAGCAATAGGGATATCAGCGACATTTTCCCATTAGAATAAGCATCAACATTTCACAGGTATGTCTCTATTGTACGCTGCCTCTCCCTCTTTTCGCAACATTCTCGTTTTTTTTATTCAGTTCACTTTGGCTTAAAAGTACTACTATTTTGCCACTTCGCAGTAACATAAAAATGAAATGAATATAAAAATAAAAATGTTTGGTCCTACTTTTTCTCGTTGATTGGTCTCGTTACGTGCATCCTCTGGGCGGTTGACTTCGCTATACGATCTCTGATGTTTTCCCACGTGGATTATCCGTTCATCGGTGTTTTTAGGCACTTCCTTCGCTGGATTCCAATTTGGTGACGTCTCCGAAGTTGTAAATCTCAAAGGATTGTCTAATGGCGTCTTCTTCCTTTTTGGCGCGAAGATTTGGCGTCACTTGGTATTTCACGTAAGTTCATTTCCGTAGATTTTCATTCCACCTTAAATTCGTGCTCTACGTTGGGCAAGCCATTTGGTGCTGGTTTTTATAATTATGTAAGGTGATGTTGATGAGCTTTTGACTCTTTCGTTATCTCGGGTCATGGTACTGGATGGAATAAACATACACTCGGGGTTAATTTTAGTGAAATATTTTATTCGCACCTTCTTGTTCACTGTATTTAAATCGTATTACAGTAGTAAGTCTTTTATTTAAGTGGATCAACTTCCCTAGCATCGCCGAGATTTAATGTCTGAAAATTTAGCGGTATTTCGCTAAATGTGTTTCCTATCACTTTACACTTCGTCTATTTTACGTCCTTTTATTTAATCGCACACTTCGTATTAACTAACTTATTAAAGTTAGCTAATGTTTCACTTATTTTACACAAATTAACGATCTTTAAACACAGTAAATTTACTTTCACTATTTTATGACGCGCACACATAAAAATGCGTCCATTTACACCAAAGACATAGACGCTACTGACTAGACAATTGACGACGCATTACTCTTCTTTTTGTGTACATCCGCGTATGCGTTCATCAAATAGTTCCCGCATTGTTAGGGAAGCGATCCTTAGCCATTCTCCCTTTGCTTTCAATATTGAACACATATAATTCTTTTATTTATACATATGTAATAAAATTAAATATGGAAATATTTATGACGTCTTTAAACAAACTTAATTGTTTGTAACAGTGAACGATAGTAACACGTTTTCGTCATTTAACCACCTCATACCAACATCAAAAACAAATTACGCTCTTAACAAATATTCACATAAACAATTTTCTTTTGGGGTCTTACAACATCCTGTCTCAATACGTTTGGTTATAATCTACCCTTGGCCCTTCTAATAATTCCAGCCCTACTAGATTCAATATATATATAAAACCAAAATTTTACCTAGATTACTTTATCCCTTAAATACCAATCTAAGTTCCTTGTTTTTCCACAGACTATCTCCATTTTGCCCTTTCCTTCCATAAAAACTCCCCTAATTTAGATATCTGATTCTTATCCTCAAAAATATTTCTGATTACAATTTCTTTATTCCTAAGCAACCATTTCTTGCTTATTAAGCTATCCCTCCACCCATTTGTAGCTTTATACTGGAATACAATATGAATTTCATCTTCCTTCTTTCCACAAATTGGACATACTCTTGGCATAACCCCTCCTCTCATCCCTCTTTATTTCCAAACACCCAATCGAAATCAAGCTAACCCTTCTCTTTCATTTTTCATACAAATTGACAAATACTTCTCTTTTTCTGGGTCATCTTTGAGTCCTCTATAGTATGCTAGTGTACTTTTATCCCTCATCTGGGCAAACAGTGTTTGTCTATCCATGTCTTCCATCCTCAATCTCACTTCCCTCTCACGTCCTCTTCCAAAAGGGCCTATTTTAACCCATAAATCTCCTAATCCATTTTTAAAAAGCTGTTCCCTGATTTTTCTCAGCCAGCCTATAGATGTATTACTGAAATTTTCTTCTTGACATATTTTTACTACGTCCATATCTGGTAACTTGTACTCAGCTTAAATACTTCAGTGCTCTCTCCATCAATAACCCCCTATCCTTTCTAACTCTAATAAAACTGCTTCATTTGTAGTATTATTAGGGACCCCAAAAATTAATTTACAAAAGCTCTTAATATTACATCCATTTTACTCCATCCCTCATCTATTCCCCAAATTTCTGCTCCATACGCCCATCTAGATTCAAAAAAAGCAGAGTAAAACCTTTCAAACCATTTAATTTGCATCCCTGGTAACAGGTATAAGTATCTCCATACTGCTGACATAGCCATTCTTCCCTTTGTCAATGCCAATATTTTCTGTTTCCCCCATCCTTTTATTACTCAGCTTAATACCCAAGTATGTGAATTTGTTTACAACTTGAATTTCTTTGCCTCCCATGAACCATTTTTCATCCTTATGCAACTTGTTACCCTTTTTAAACACCATAATCTTTGAGAGGTAGAACTGGAACTTAAAAATTCAATGCCGCAGCTGGGATTTGAACCACAGACCTTCCACTTACCAAGCAGGTGCTCTAACCATTGAGCTACTGTGACAACCTGCCAGAATGACATTGAATTCTCAAACCAGTTCGTATTTTTCCCAGTAAACCACAAAGGCAGTCTCACATCAGAGATAATTACCCCAGTGGTTCCAGTTCTACCTCTCAAACATTGCCCACACATGGTTTGTGTGTTTAAAAACACCAACAGTAAGTTTGTTGGCATAAATAAATAATAATTACCATAATTTTTGTTTTGTCCTGATTTATTTTCAGACCCCAGACCCCATTGCTTACAATATCTATCAATAGCTACCTTCAGACCAATAGAAGATATTGAACACACCACCAAATCATCTCTGTAGAGCAACCCTGGAATATCTAGACACCTAATTGCAGGCATATGTTTCACGCATGATACAAACAATCCATAATGTCGTCAATGAACAGATTAAACAGGATGGGACTTGATTTACAACCCTGTCTAAGCCCTTTCTCTTGTCCAACTGCCCTAGTTATTTCATCGAAATTGCATTTAACGCAGAATTTATTTTGATAATATAGTTCTTTCAATATACGATCACATTTGAACTTAGGCCCTTCTTATTTAATTTGTGCCATAACTTTTCCCTGTCCACCCGATCATAAGCTTTTTCCAAATCAATAAATATAGCATACAATCTGCCCCTTTTCTTAGCTAGATACTTATCTACCATTGTTTCAATTATAAAAATCTCCACTGTTCTTTTTCCCTTCATGAATGCTGCTTGGTACAATGATATCCTTTCATTTATCTCAGCCCTCTTCTGTATTCTCTCTGCTAACATTCCTGTAAAATTTTTTCCAAAATTGGATAGTAATGCAATTCCTCTGTAGTTATTGGTATTTGCCTTATTCCCTTTTCCTTTATAAAAGGGATGTATAATTGCTATACGCCAAATTTCTGCAATCTTCTTCTTTTCTTTAATAACACTCTTAAGCCATGTTAAACATAATAACCTTCATGGTTTTCACACCACACTTTAAAAAACTCTATAGGCAGACCATGAATTCCTAGTGCTTTGTTTCTTTTAAACTTAGAGACCTGGTTTCTAACTTCATCCTGTGAAAATGGTCTGTGTAACTCTTCCTGTATATTATTAAAAACTACTTGATTCAGATTACTCCTACCCCTTGTTTCCATTATAAACAATCCCTGAAAATACCTAACCCATTCATTAGGGCTTATATTTACTGCTCTTATCCCTCCTTTCAGGGGCTCTAATGACCTGGCTGTCGACGGGCCCTTAAACCCTAATCACTCACCCCTCCTTTCATACACCAATTAATTATCTGCCAAAACTGCTGTCCCCCATCTAAATCCAGCTTTTGCTCGATTTCTAAAGCTCTGGCTCTCCCCATTCCTGCTTCTTGTGTTCAAGTAATCACCTATATTCCCCCCAGAGCCTAATCATAGTATTCCTGTTCAGTTCATCATTTCTCTCTCTCCATCTCACAACAGCCTCCCTCACCATAGGTCTCATTCCTCTACACTCATCAAACCAGTGCTCATAAACCTTACTCCTTCTATTACTTCTTATCATGCCACTCCCTGCCTGTTTAAATGTAAACTCGCATAACTCTATTGCATCCTCACTTTTGCCTAAAGAAACCATTAAGTTAATTCCGTTCAGACATAAGTCAGCCATAACTGAGCCCAGAATCCTTCGGAAGCTATCCACCTTTTCTGAAGCCCACTTATAACTAATAGTCTTAGCATCAGAGTCACGTTTATCACCATCATCACTGTTCTTGGCTCTTTCCCCACTATACCATGACACTATAAGTGGGAAATGTAAACTTGATCCACCTATGTTTGATACCTTGAATTCACAGACTTTCCATAAAATACCATCACTACACAACACATAATCCACAACACTTTGGCCCCAAGGACTTGAAAATGTGATTTCACCCATTTTGTCAGCTCCCACGCAACCATTCAATATTACAAATTTATTATTCTCACAAAACTGAACCAATTTTAATCCTTCCTCATTTATCACCTTGTCTTTACTGCACCTGATCCATGTTTTACTAGATCCATCCCTCCCCAAGTCATTGCATACATTTAACTTCCTGATTTTCAGTTCTTCAATTCTTGCATTTAAATCACACATTAATATGATTTCCATCAAGGGAAACTCTGCTTTTATATCTGGCAGTTCTTTTTCTAATTGACAAAAGAGATCAGAATTATGAAACCTGTAATTCACTGGTGGATTGTATAATATCCCAATACACACATTCCACTCCCTCATAATAACCCACATAACCTCACTAATTTCTGAATTCCTTTCTCACACTTTATTTGCCAAATTATTTCTAATCAGTAGGCCTATGCCTTCGGAAACTCGACCTTCAATATTCTTCCTTAACCCATGTTTCCCAATAAAATTGTATCCAGGCAACCCAATACTGCCATTCTGATTCAACCAGGTTTCAACTAATGCTAACAAATGGACTTATTCAAAATGTCCTTAAAAGTTCTCCCTTTAATCCCTCACAATTCCGGAAAGCCAGCCTCACAGCCATCTCTCTTTCGTCCTCTTCCTATTATGATCTAGAACGGAATCTAAATGCATGAAACCTGCTTTTGCTTCTAAGCACTCTCCCACTAATAATTTTAGATTCATCAACCAGTATTTCCTGTTGCACCTCTCCAACTGCAGCACCATATTCACTGTGCACACTAATGTCTCCTACTTGCATTATACTTCCTCTCGGTGTTGAAACAACACTTGATGAACTTAACTTTGGCTCACCTGACATCTTCCCCCACACATTCACTGAGCCGCTCAGGCAGTCTTCATTTTATATGATTAATGATCATAGATAGTAAATGGTGTTAGTATGCATGATCAAGCTAGTACATCCAATATTAAGGCAACTAAACATTTGGTTTAGTTTCTCACTTTAAAATTCTTACTTATATGCCATTTATTTTTAAATGAAAAGACTAGTAATATGTCTCTAAATATTTATAATACATTTGAGTAATTTGTATGTGTTTTTGTGCATGAATGCCTTAAAATTGATGTATATCTTATACATGGAAAACATACAACACTGTCATATATTTAACAAATTTAAATAATAAGAAAGACATACCTCAAGGATTCAAACCCAGGTTGGTACAGTTACTAGACATATTATGTGTTTCACCACTCAGCTACCATGCTCTGGTGCAGTCATTTTTTACAAAGATGAGCGTGAGAACTTATCTCTTCTCAGGTGGTGATCAGGGAATAAAGCATAAACTTAACATTTCAAATTAAACTCCCAAATTTCTTTTGCTGCACACTTTTTTATTAATTTTACTTTGTTACAATATTTGTTCACTTTTATAAATGTTTCTAACTTGCTAGAAAACAATACAGTACAATTTATGATTTTTCGGTGAGCTATCGAAAATGATTTGTTTTTGTTTCATCAGATTTATTTCGATGACATCATGCATCCTTGTCACATATACACGATTTGAAGATGATTTCAGTCATGCCATAAATAACAATTTATATTTTAAATTTCCTCGTATATGGTATAATATAAAATAATTATTAATTACATAAACATGATAGAAATATTAAAACAATGTTACTAATAATGATAATTTCCACAAATTGGCAAAAGATTAAACAATAATAATAATAATAATAATAATAATAATAATAATAATAATAATAATAATAATAATAATAATTAATAAACATTCAATTAACAAAATCAAGTTGTCATGAATGATTGTTCCATTTAACCCTGGAACACTAACCCTATTCCTACAGTACATAAACACTAAGCCTCGTAAAATTTACTACTGTTTATTTCTATTACAAAATACATTACTATTATCTCACAAATGTTTATGCCTGCCTCATAAAATATTATCTTGACTCATTTAAACTGTTATGAGACAACAACGACAGTTCTATCTCGCCTCACTTACATCAATTTGTGCAGAGATTTGCCCTATGTTCTTTGCAGTATCCATGGCGACATTCTTTGCCTAGTTAGAGGAGAATTTTCATCGTTGCTCATACACATATCAATATTTCGTCGTGCCATATCTTCACCATCTGTATCAGTCATTATTACATCATCAGACTCCACATTATCGATTTCTTCGTCAAAGCTAAAATCAATCTGGGGGCTGCTATCTTCTTCAAGAAGCATTGCCATAATCTTTTTTTCCAAAATTTGGGTCGTCTGCACGCAGAATACTCATCTGAAACGATTGACAGCAATGATTCAACTGCTTTCCTGAATTGTTAATACACGTCCTGCTTTCCTGAATTCATATTATTACAAAAATAAATCTGCTTCCTTATGAAATTCTGGATACGTGAACACTAATCGTCGTAAAATTTACGACAAAGCACCTACTAACAATGCACTGTTGCACCCGATTTCGACAATGCACACCCACTGACCAAGCTCTTCAAAAGCTAGGAAGCTACTGAAAAGGAAATAATTGTGGCGCGAAAACTATAGGAGTAAAAGCAGGATTGCCAATCGTGCGTCATAAAAATAACGAGGCTTAGCGTTCTAGGGTTAATGGGAGGTTGTAAGCTGGTTTGGGTCAAAAATATCAATTTTGTGTTGTTTGCTGATTTTGCACGTTTAACCCCTATTTTATAATAATCTAGTCTTTTAAGCCCTAAAAACTTGCCAGAAGTGTCTTAAAAATAAATTTAGCTGTCCAAGAATGGATATGAAAAAAAAATTATATATTCGTAAAATTTTTTTTTTGGAAAAAAATATGGAAATAATATGTGATATAAAAATTCAGTATGTTTAAAAAGGCACTGATTTATATGTGTACAAAATTTCATACTGTGTAGCAACTACAGAGGAATATGTTTACTGGATACTGCCTGTAAAATATTTGCAGCTTATTGAAAAACATAGAGAATTTAAAGTAATGCATATGGGGTTTATTGATTTCAATAGAGTAAATTGATGCAAAATGTGGCAAATATTGGAAGAAAAAGGATACCCACAACAACTTATAAGAATGATACAATGTTTCTACTTTCAAACAAAAATAAATCTGAGGACCAATGGTAAAATTTCTGCAAAAATTCTTTCTAATCAGGGTGTCAGACAAGGATGTACTTTATCACCTACTCTTTTTAGGATTTATATTGATCTAGTGAGCAAATTGAAGCAACTGGTGAACATAGGTTTTAAAATTTCAAACAACAGCTTTTTAAATATTTTATTGTTTGCTAACGATTTGGTTGTCATACAAAATAGTGAGTCTGCCCTGCAAAAATCTATTTTTAAACTTAATGATCTATGTGAACAATATAATATGAAAATTTCTTTTATAAAAACAAAGGTAATGGCATTCATTGGGAAAGAACACATTAGAACAAAGATAGTTGTAAGTAACCGTTGCATAGAATAGGTGATCCATTGTAACTACCTGGAAACTGATGTTAGTTATGACAAGGAATATGACGTGGACAATAAAGTATCCAAATTTTAAAGAGTGTATGGAACAATAAATAGGATGTTCAGAAACAAAGTACATAAAGAAATAAAATTAAAGTTTTGTAAAGTTATGGCTGCACCTATATTAGCATATGGAAGTGAAACTTGGACATTAACTAAACAGCAACAGAGTAAAATACAGGCCTCAGAAATGAAATTCTTAAGTGTGAAGGCATGTACGAAGAGAGACCTAATAACAAATGAAAGTATAATAGAAGAATTAGGAATTTTTAATATAAGTGACAGGCTAAAAGATTACAAACAAAAGTGGAAGGAACATGTTGAAAGAATGCCAGATACCAGATTTCCTAAACAAATAATGCATTGTTATCTTAAAGGTAGGAGATCAGTGGGCAGACCCAGGAAACTATGGCTAGAGTGCTTTGAAGGCAGAATAGGCACTTGACTGCCTATGCCATGAAGCGAAGAAGAAAAAGAATTTCATACTTCTAGAGTAAATAGTTTCTCTGAAAAGTGGAGTTAAACTTCTTAAAATTGACATTGCAAGTATAGAGCTTACAACTTCCCCTAACTTTGTGGTTTTTCTCAAACATATTTGTCTGCATACATTTGTCCCATTTTCTCAGGAACCACTTATTCTAGAGTAATGAAACTTTTACCACTCATTTCTGGGTTATTTGTGGTGATAATGACTTTTTCTTATAACTTCATTGTTAAAATCGTGGATGCTGGAAATTTTTCTTTTTAAAAAAATGGGTGAAACAATAATATATTCATTATAATTATTTTAAAAATATAAATCAACATATCTATGTAATATAGAAAAGTCCATATAATTAGAAAGCATTGATTTATATGTGTACCAAATTTCACACTTATAGAGCAAATAGTTTCTCTGAAATGCAGTGTTAAACTTCTTAAAACAATTGCAAGCATAGAGCTTGGCAGCATTGGCAAATGCTTCCAGTGTTTTCCGAATTGACTGTCTCTGGCTGTTGCTCATTTATTTTATCTTAGGTTGTACATACATAGAATAAGGAACCATTTATATGCAATAAAACAAAATAAGACTGTGATAGTTTATTACAATTATTGTTGAATTCTAAAACAAATTATGTTTAACAATTATAAAAAAAGGAATTGCATTGATTTGAGTTAAATGTTAAAATTCACAGTTGTGAATGCCTTACTGCTTATGAAAATTAAGCAGGGCTTAATAGTAATTTAACCAGGCTTCTAGCATCTGGAGTTCATCTTGCTTTCTGTACCTACTGTAACATATTCTTCTGGAAGGTGGCAAACGTTGCATGTGTTCTGAAATACTGTGAAGAAAATATTCTGTTTTCTTTCAAAAATGTTTAGTGCTGATCTTGTTTGAACTAGCAAAGTTTAAGTTGAGGTTCTGGAAATGTGAAAGAAAAGCTTTTAAACTTATATTATATCCATTTTTTCATCAGTCCTATATATGTGTTATGCCTAATATTTATCTCTGCCTTTAATTTATAGGATGCATTGGAGAAAGTATTTTCTTCAGAGTTTAAAACAACAAGCTGTCCTGTTGTGATAGACTTTCTCATAAGGCATGGGTTTATATCTCCTGAAAATGGTAAGTTTCCTTTGTTTCTTATAAACGATTTGCTCTTTGTTCTAATAGCTTAATTACGAGGACCGTTCAATAAAGAATGATTATAATTTTTCATTGTCATTAATTTCTTGCACTAGAATTTAATCTTTGATATTCTGTTAGCTTAATGTATAACAAACAATCTGCACTAATTTCTTTGCTGGCACTCCTGGTTCCAGCCTGTGAGAGGTGGGCAAACTGAAACATGTTCAGTATCACCTACCACAAAAATGGAGGTGACATACAATGAACAACATGAAGTTTTGAATTCTGCTTTCATCTCAACAAATATTTAGCTGAGGCCTATATTATTTTACAGGAGGCCTGTAGACAGTCTGTTCTTCCCTACAGCACAGCTCAAAGATAGTTTAAATTATCTAAAGAGGGGAGACAATTTCAAAGGAAGGTGGACCCAGTGCTCCAGTTACTGTTCCTAGAAAAGGAAACATCAGCACCACTGCTGTCATTGTGAGAGAGGATCAATGAACAACCTTACGCTTTCTGAAATATTGAAAATCTCATTGGGTAGCACCCACACGCTGGTGACAGAAAATTTATATGTGAAAGATCCTTGTGCATGGTGGGTTCCAAGACTGCTCATTCCCGAACAAAAGAAACTTTTGAATGCAGGTTTGCATGTAGTTCAAGCTGATATTAGAGTAAGATTCAGAGTTTCTTTCAAAGATAATTACTCCTTATGAAATTTGGCTACATTATTTTGATCCTGAGAGCAAACAGCAAAGCTCATTTCAGTGTGAAAATCTCCTTCATCAACAACCCACCTAAAAGCAAAACTGCTGGGAAAGTTATGGTCATCTCATTTTTTTGATATTCATGGAATGATTATCAGCATGTTGTACCTGCATACACACCAATAACCGGACAATGCTACAGGGATGTCCTGAAAACATTCCAAGTCCATACCACTGGTTGCTGCACCACAATAATGCACAGCTGCATATTGCAAATGTTGATGAATATTTTCCAAAAATCATTGTGAAGTATATCCCTACCCTTCCTATAGTCCGAATTTAGCCTTGTCTGACTTTTACCTGTTCCCTAACATGACAAAACACCTTCATGGTACGTATTATCCAGCATCAGAAACAGTAGTGAAGGCTGTGGAGATAATCGTGAAGGTCTTTCGAAAACTGGTTTCTGGTATGTTTTTGCAGATTGGGAGAAACACAGATGCGTCACAGCCAAAGAAAGGGACCATCAAAATTATGAATATGAGTAAAGGTATGTTGTTTAAAAAAAAAAGATCATTCTTTATAGAACAGCCCTCGTTTACTGCATATACATCTACACAGAAAGATTGAGATAGACTTGTGTTTCAAAGTTTCTTGAATTCGTAGCTAAAAATATTAAATAAACAAAGTACAAATGTGTAGACTCTTGGTTATTCGTGGTAATGAAGTGGAATAGTTCTTTGCATAAAGCAAAACAATGGTTAATCTAAAAATCACCTTAGCCCCTATAGCATGTACTAATGTGAAGTATGTATATTAATACCTACAGTCACACATTACAATGCAAAAGTTCCTTGTTTTAACTGACCATTTTGTAGAAGATATCTCCATCAGCACAATCCACAGAGCAAGCATCTGTTGTTGATCCATTTTGTATGTCAGTTTAACAATTTTATTTTTTAAGTTTAATGTCCTTTAGCATAGTAGGTCTTATCAATAATGAATGAATGTCAGGGTGCAATGATGCTCAAATAAGGTCTGGTTTCATGGAGCTGAAGGTTACCTGACATTCGACATTTCAGAATAAGGGAAAACCTCGGAAAAGAGCTCAGGACTCAGGATTTTTTTAATGTGAGGCACACACACTACCCCCCCCCTTTTTTTTTGTAGTGTTTAATGCCCGCTTTTACTACTGCGGCACCGCAGGTAGTGACACTGGTGATACATGGAATGAAGATGGAGCCCCGGTGGAATGAGATGGCGGGGGAACTGGAGAACCCGGAGGAAACCCGCCCCAGCGCCACTTCGTCCACCACGAATCCCACTACCCCTTTATCACAGAGGCTGGCTTTTAACAATGTTGTAGTACTTGCCACCAAAAATATGCTGTTTATTCACAAAATTCACATCACAAAATTTTACATATGTATTCTGCTCTATTCACACAGAAACACACAAGTAAGATCTTTCAAATTGTATTGAAAAAAGTCTTTAATGAGCCTCTGTTTTGAAGAATTACATTTTTTTTTCATATCATACTTCTTAATTTATGAAGTATAATTAATTTGTTAGACAGCAAAGAAATCATCTTGCTGTTTGAGATATCTAGCAAATTTCTGTCCAGTTAAGAGCTGCTGAATAATGGAAATGCTCTTCTGAGATGGTTGGACTATCATCATCAGATTTGTGTAAACCATCATTCTGTGTATTAATCAAAATTTCTTTGGCTGTTGAAAGCTAATTATAGGGGAAACAGCTTATTGGCACTTCCCAAAAATTCAGTATGGCCGACTTAACTAAACTACAGGCGAAATTATGTCAAAAAGCAGTACTGCCAACCTACATAATAAAACCATTATTTCTAACCTCAAATATCACAGGATTAAAGTAACATGCTTTCAAACAATATTATGCTTGAACATTGTTACCACACAAAGCATAAACCTACTCATCTTTGGCAAATCAATAACATTTTCGGATAAAATCACTTCCGAATGCTAAATATCGTAATATATATATATATATATATATATATATATATATATATATATATATATATATATATATATATATATATATTTAATGCACTACTGTGTTGCAAACACAAGAATAACAACAGTATACTGCTTTCAAACAATTCAAGACAAAATCGTGCAAACACAAACAATACAATCGTGCCCACAGATTAATTAATTAATACAGGTTCTTAATAGAATCTTGTTTTAAAATCTCTCGGTTGGCTTCTCTGGCAACATAACAGATGCAATAACACCAAGCATTACCTTAGATTTATCATGGTTATATTTTATGAATAGTTGGCAGTACTTACACAACCTAACAGATGGAATATCACCAACTGTAACCAGACCACACCATAATGGGGGAAAATGTCACAGTTGTTTTTTGGGTATCCCAATAAGTTGTGTCCTCTATAGCTGGCAGTGCCTGGTCATCATCTTCATTCTCACTGTCAACAATTTCATAGCTGATGCATCTTTTAATGCAGAAGCATCTTCCACTTCAATATTAGAGAATATTTGCTTCCAAGGTTTTCTTGTAGTATATGGATTTTATTTTTACTCATGCTTTAGCTACACGATATATGTTGTTGTTGTTAGCTAATGCTGGATTTCTGACAATGAAGTCATTAATCCTCTTGCTCTCCAATATTTTTCACTGATGGATGGGGCACTAGAAGTGGCCGGGCATATTTGAAGGTGGTCTCAATCCATTTCCTCTTGCAGATCACATAGAGGACAGAGTGGTGAAGAATATATCCCAATTCTGTTTAAATGTTTTGCCAGATAATCATGTCCTGTAATCAACCTGAAGGTTGCAATTGCTGTTTTTCAAGGATACTCAGGAATTACTGTTTGAATGTTTGGTAGTTCCCATCTTTTATTCTTTGATTTTTCATAGTAATATTTTGCAATAATTTTTTTGAATTCAGAGTTGACTAATCTTTTAGCTGCATAAAATGGTAAATTAACTATTGATTTCTGCACATTGCCGGTACCCTTTTTTGCAAGAAAATCGGCTTTCTCATTACTACTCAGTCCACAGTGAGCTGGTATCCATTGGTGTATTTGAAGTGCTGTTAGATGGGTAAGGATTTTCCAACATTCTATAATTGTTTGGTTTTTTGGTGACAACTTGGAAGTAATTGCTATAATTGCTGCCCTGGAATCTGAGAGAATAACTGCTTGCTGAAAATGTGAAATTCTGTACGAAAGATTTTGTAGGGCCATTCGAATTACTTCAGTTTCTCCAACAAAGTTAGTAGTTCCATAACTTAAAGATTTGTAATAGGAAAAGAGGTGACATGTGACTCCAGCACCTGCTCCATCTTGGTTTGATATCAATGATCCATCAGTATAAATATGGAGCCATCGTGTTCTGGAAATCTAGTATGGATTGTCTCTAATGCCAGTAATTTTAGAACACTAGTTGGAGTATCTCTTTACCTAACTTTTTCTGTCAGGTGTAAATAGTATGTGATGTCTAATGTATGTGTCGGATTGACTTTAGATATGAAGTTTTCCTTTGAATTAGGAAGTTGTACATTCTTCTTGATGTCTTGAATTTTGGAAAGAAAGCTCTCCTGAGTCTTTAGTGTATGTGTAAAATTTCTCTTGTGCCATGTATTGAATGGGAGTCTGATCAACTTTTCGTATTGAATAAGAGCTGCTTTTTCTATTTCATATTCAATGGGGCATTGGTTGGTTAGTATTTCCATAGCTGCTATAGGTGTGGTTTTCATAGCACCTGTAATTAATCTCAGACTTTGGTTTTGAAAGATTTTAATTTTTTTTGTGTTTGCTGTTACAAGAACTTCGCTGCAATAAGTAAATAATGGCTTTATATATACATTGTATGTTGTGTTAAGAGTTGCTCTGGAACATCCCCACTTCATTCCTGTTAGACGTTTTAACAGTGAAAGACACCTCTCTGCTCTTTGTATTACATTTTCTATTTGTTTGGTCCATGTAAGTTTGGTATCAAATGTAACTCCTAAATACTTTGCTTCCTTTGTTTCTGGTAATAGTTGACCCTCAAACTTTAGTTTTATTTTTAGTGGTTTTTTTCTTAGTGAAAAGATTTGGTAGTTTGATTTTGTTGTATTAACAGTCATTAAATTTTCTTTGGTCCACCTTTGTAAGTTGGTTAAGGATTGTTGCATGGTTTGTTCTAGTTTTGTACTTTTCCTTTTTGGGTTTGAAGTCCACATTACTAAGTCATCAGCAAATAGTGCACACTTCACACCTGATTCTTGTATTTGTTGTGGCAGATCGTTAATAAATACATTAAAAAGTGCTGTACTGAGCACTGCGCCTTGTGGTAAGCCATGGTGTACTTGTTTGTATTTAGATATATTTCTTCCATATCTGGTTGCAATAAAGCGTTGTGTTAGGAAATGACATAGCCATGAAAACATTGGACCTCGTATCCCTATTTTTTTTATTTTCTTTAGTAGTTTTGTTCTGCATATAGAATCATATGAACTTCGGAAATCAATAAAAACTGATAAATTATCTTCTTTTCTATTGAAGGAGTCTTTGATTTCTTGACTGAGAAGTAAGACTTGCTCATTTGTAGAGTGGAACTCTCTGAATCCAGCTTGACATGGGGATATTAAATTTTATGATTCTAGAAACCAATTTAACCTGTTTGACACCATTCTTTCCATTACTTTTGCTATTATGGTAGTAAGAGCTATTGGTCTATAATTTTTTTATTTCTGATGCTGTTTTGTCTTTCTTCAAGAGTGGGACAATTATTGCTTTTCGCCATTCAGCAGGTACAGTGGTTTTCCAAGATAGATTGTAGAGTTTCAGTAGCTGTTGTTTTGCTGTTTTTCCAAGGTTTTTTATGAACTCTGGACGTATGTGATCTGGTCCAGGAGACTTTTTGTTTTTTATATTATTTATTGCAATGTTCAGTTCTTGCATATTCAAATTTTTAAAAAAGATATTGCACTGAGTGTTAGGATCACATTCTCTTTCTTGTTTCAAATCTTTCTTAAATTCTTTACGTTCCTTTTTATTATTTCTTGTTACTTTATGTGAATTAGCATAATATTTATTGAATGTTTTGGCTATGACTGTATCATTTACTAATATTTTATTGTTCTGTATGATAGGTGTGCTGTTGTTTTCTTTCCTGTCCTTGACATTTTTTATGAACTTATGAGCTTTGTTACCATCTGTCCTATAATCCATTTTTTCTAAGAAATTATTAAAGTGATTCCTTTTAGCAGTATTAGTTTCTTTTTTTAGTGAGGCACATTTCTTCTGCCATATTTGTGTATCCGATATGTTTTGTGTTTGTTCAGCTGTATTTCTAACTATATTCCTTTGCTTTTTCAGTTCTTCTAACTGAGAGTTCCAAAAGGGTTTGAAATTTTTAATTCTTCCACGAGGAATATGTTTTTTTTGCGGTTTCTAGGATGACTTTACAGAAATTTTTGTTCATATGATCTGGTTGGTCATGCAGCTGTGAGTTTGTTTGTTGTGTATGATAGGTGTGCTGTTGTTTTCTTTCCTGTCCTTGACATTTTTTATGAACTTATGAGCTTTGTTACCATCTGTCCTATAATCCATTTTTCTAAGAAATTATTAAAGTGATTCCTTTTAGCAGTATTAATTTCTTTTTTTAGTGAGGCACATTTCTTTCGCCATATTTGTGTATCTGATATGTTTTTTGTTTGTTCAGCTGTATTTCTAGCTATATTCCTTTGGTTTTTCAGTTCTTCTAACTGGGAGCTCCAAAAGGGTTTGAAATTTTTAATTCTTCCACGAGGAATATGTTTTTTTTTTTTTTTTTTTTTTTTTTTTTTTTTTTTTTTTTTTTTTTTTTTTTTTGGTTTCTAGGATGACTTTACAGAAATTTTTGTTCATATGATCTGGTTGGTCATGCAGCTGTGAGTTTGTTCTTTAAATTTATGTTCTAATTCAGTTTTATATTTGTTCCAATCTGCTTTTTTGAAGTTCCAATACAGATTCGTAAGACCTTGACTGTTATTTGTATTCTCTAGTTTTATATCAGCAATTACTGATCTGTGACCAGAACTTGGATCTTCTATAACTTGTTTTTTAATTTTTTGAAACAATATCTGTTGTAGCTAACAAGAGGTCTGGGTTACTGCCTGCTCCAGAGTAATGTATGAAGGTTGTGGGATCTTCTTTACTATAAATCAGTTCAAAAGTTGTGGTATTCAAAAATTCTTCCACTATCTTCCCTGTGGAATCCACTTTTTCATAACCCCATCTTTTGGAATGGGCATTGAAATCTCCAATTACAATTGTTTTATTTAATTGGTCAATAAGTGAGAGATCTGGTTCATTCCTGGGAAAATTGTAAATACTGTATAAATGTAGATGTGTTTTGCTATCCCAAAAATTTAGCTTTATTAATTCGCTTTTATATATGTTATCCATTTCTTTAACAATTTTAAAGGAGGATTTAATATCCTTTTTGACTCCAACTAACATTCCACTACTTATCTGTCTATTTTTGGATAGTAAGTGTAGTAAAAATCCAGTAAAATTGAAGTATTTAAGTTGGTCATTGTAGAAGTCTGATGTTAGATCTTCTATTAATATAATGTTTTGGTTCTCAAGAAGTAGTCCCCACCCAGAGATCCGAATGGAACTACGGAACATTTTACTCCTTGAGTCATATTTCATAAATATTGAAGAGACTTAGCAGTAAATGTAATCGCTTTTTAGAGAGCATCATATTTTTATGTTTTGGCAGTCACATCGCTCTCTCACAACCCCCAGGATGTCTGGAGGACCACACCTGTCGGTTTACGGGTCTCACCGACCTGACCGGGAGAGTTATCAAAATAAATTCACCGACCATATCCTCTGATTACCAATCAAAGGACGTATTACATGCCATGACAGGTCAGCATGTTAGGGGTTAAGGTTTTATAGAGAAATTAGAGAAATGGAGAGGCTGGAAAAATAAAGACTCCCTAGCCCTCAGGAACCCTAATAGCATTGGGGTCGGAAGAGAACAAGAGATGACTAAGGTAAGGTCAGATAGAAAAGTTACAGTGAGGAGCAAAACACCAGTATGTGGAAGTAATGTTCTGCTCAGCTTGGGTGCCTTGTGGTTACCATTCACTTATCCCCTAGACGGAGACCCCTGAGTAAACACGATATATGTATGTATATGGCATCTATCACAGTAAAGCACTTAAAATATGCTTTGAAGCCACTGCCCTCTTTAATGTACTTTTCAAGAACGTATCAATCTGTTGTTAGCTAATGCTGGATTTCTGACAATGAAGTCATTAATCCTCTTGCTCTCCAATATGTTTCACTGATGGATGGGGTGCTAGAAGTGGCCAGGCATATTTGAAGGTGGTCTCGGTCCATTTCCTCTTGCAGATCACATTCATAGCTGCTATGACACCTTGGTTTATTAGATGAAGTAAGCTATGACATTTGATAGTAAATGACATTTGACAAAAGTCAGGTGGGGCCAAGTTACTTCACACCGCATGCCGTGTCAGCGAGTGGGCAGGGCCATTCAAGGTCAGATGCCTCATGCAGTTGCTGTGTGTATGTGACCATCAAAAATTGAAGTGGCAGAAACAAAAGGGGTTTCTAGAACATTTGCAAGACTTCTAGCTGCATCATTTCCGGTGTGTGCGTGGAACTCGAGAAAGGTCCATGTGACATCATTCCGTGTACATAAGGAGGCAAGAATAGAGAAGTGAGTTTTAGAGTTGAATTATGAATATAAGTCAGTCAGTGTGCGTGAGACAGTTGTGCATGTATTTTTTTGTCATATTGGTACATCGGAAGAAGATTCAACGAGTGTTTCAAGTGATCGTAACATCGTAATTAGGGTATGAGAGACAGAGGAAGTGATGAAAGACACCCTAAGGACTGAGCAAGGTTATGAGTGGTAATTTGTAATAGCCCAAAAGACTGTAGACGTGTTAATGGTGAGAAGAAAACTGCGTTTGTGGTAAAATTTTAGAACATAAAGTGATAGGAAATTAACAAACACTTTGCCACGCTGGTGTCAGAAGTACAACATAAGAACTACAAAGGAGGTAATGTTGGAAAAATTATTGGCCTTAATGAAGAATATGGAATTAGAAATGACATCTGGCATGGAGAAGTTGAAGGCAGAAATGATGATGGAAATGAATAATATAAACTCCAGAATGGACAAAATGGAATCTGGCATGGACAAGATGGAAAGTGAAATAACAACAGTGAATTCCACTGTGGAAAAGATCAAGGCAAAGATGAAGGGTGTAAACGAAGAAATGAAGACAAATGTCCAAGATAAAGATTGACAGGGAACTGCTCAGTGTGAAGGAAGATACAGAAGGACTCAGTGAAAAGGTGGGAGACGTCTGCCAGCATGTGGATGTCGGGGAACATCTTAGTGCCCTGGAAGGAAGAGTTGACAGAGGCTTCAAGGAACTGGATGCCAGGGGCAGACAGGGTTGCCAGATCAGGGACGTCATCGAGAATCCCCTAGAGGAGTGTATTGGGTATGTTGCCAACCAAAACATGTCGTGAAGGACTGCCAGTGAGGAAGTCTAGGAGCAAGTATGAACTGACTTGGCATGAGACATAGAGGAACCGTCAGAGCCATCCAACCAGGTGACAACTGTGGTGAATAGAAGAATGGAGGACAACAACCTCATCATGGAGGGGTGGATATAGGGGAAGCAGTACCAGATATTGCTGGACACGAGTGCAGCCATGACCATGGTCCAACCTGATGTGGCAAAGGGCCTGCCGTCAAGGAAACCAGAGTAGCCCTATCAGATAGTGATGGCATTGGCCAACCCCTTGCCTATGGAGAAGGAGCCCTGGCTGGAGTTGACTTGGGTGCAGAATGTTGTAAGTTTGTGGGTGTTTGTTGCAAAGGTGGCCAAAGAAGTGATACAAGTACTGGATGCCCTCAGGAGTCACGATGCAACGGTCAACATTGGTAGGATGGTACTGTGAGTCGGACAAGACGAGATAAGCTCCAGAGCCCCAGCATGCATCTGTAGGTTGGCAGGATGACCTTGGAGGAGGTTGCAGTTGGGCCTGCCAGGAGCAAGGTGGCTGAGAAGGTGCACCTTGTAGGTCATCGGTAATGGAACCCCATTAGTCATTCTCAAGTTGTACACAGGATGACACACCAACACATCTGGATGAAGGTCAACAGGAGAAAGTCTCATCACAATTGGCAAGGTTACCACCACAGAGATTTCAAGCAGGATGGCAAACATCGCCCTACACTGAATCAAGGGGTACTACCCAACAATATTGCCAAGGACTGTGCCACCTAAAGAAGTGATATGATGGCAAAGTCTACTGCACCCAAGGGCTGCCCTGAGAGAAGATGTTGGTGTTACATCAGGATCATCTAGGCAACTGATGGTGCTGGTCGAGGCAACCAGCATTGAGAAGGCCGCAATATGACGTCAGGCTCAGCACACAACAAAGTTCTGCCTCTTGTATGAATTTTACTTACTGATCTAGTGTGAACCATTTTCTTTTTCTGTTCTCTGTGGCTAATTAAAAGCAGCTGAGAATTGAAAGACAAAACCACTGTTCAAGAGTAAACACTAGATACCAAAAATGTTTGTTTACTTCTGGTTTGTTGCTATGATATTGTCATGCCAAAAGCCACCTCCTGCTTAGGTTGGGTCTTTGTCAAGGAAAATATGCCTTGAGCTTCTTTTAAGATGGCGTATGCTCATTATAATTACGTAAAACTCAGCTTTATTTCACTGAAATTTTATACGTATAACTGCAAATTATTTATAAATAAGGTTTTATTAACACGTTTCCAAATTATATTTTGCCAGAACCTACAAAAATTTAAGTTTAAATGTAAATTATGTAGAACTGGATTACATATAAAGCAGGTTCAGCTGTATTGTAACAAAATGACAAAATCAGTCTGGTTACTTTTCTATTACTTTATTATCGTCTAAAATTTTACCACAAATACAGTTTCCTTCTCATTAACACAGTCTACAACAGGCCTGATGAACTGGGCTCACCAAGTCTGAAGACATTCCCTTATTTTCCCTCCCTTTGTGACCATGAGGGTGGAAAAATAAAGGGAAAACTGGTTCCTAATGCTTGTGTATGTAAACTACTGCAGTTAAGGATGGGAGGGGCTATTCTGTTCGTACCTTCAGAGTAAGGTTTGTCAGGCCTGTTCTACAGTCTTTTGGGCTATCACAACTCACAACTGTTCTTCTAATAACCTTGCTTAGTCCTTACAATGTCTTTCTTCACTTCCTTTGTCTCTCATTATGATGTTACAATCACTTGCAATGCCTGTTGAATCTTCTTACGACTTGTGTAAGATTTAAAGCTTTCACGGCGCACATTATTTATTACAGTTTCACGGGCGATCAGCCGTGTGAGGTTTAAAAATATTGAGCTTTCGGCCATTCTAAACTCCATGGCCTTCGTCAGAATGAAAAAAAAAAAGTCTTACGACTTACCAACACGACATGCACGCACGCACGTACTCACACACCAAAAAATTTATGTTATACATATGCATGCAGTTCCAAAAGTTTTGATTAAAATACCCATGTTTGAGATATTTAACGTGATTAATGAAATGTACTGCCTCCGTAGCACAGTGGTGTCTCTGGTGCGGAGAACCCAGGTTCAATTTCCGGTATCAGTCTGGCACATTAGGTCTCAGCCTCATTAGGTCCCAGAGGAGCCAATTGAGGAGCTACTTGATAAAGAAGTAGCGACCCCAGTTTTCGAAGGCTGCATAACTGGCTGGGAGGGCTCGGGGCACTGACTACGTCCCACCCTCCAGTACTGCATCATGTTCATGACACCCTTAATGGGCAGAGGTAGGGGATGCAGCAGCCAGGCAGTAAGCCTTGGCCTGCCAGGGCCGTTGCACTAGGGGTTTGTTTAGTTAGTTTTTAATTAAATGTATATTTTTGAATTTATGGGAATAAGGTCAAGTCTGTGTGAATTTTGTGTAAGATATGACATATTCTTACTTGAGGAAAAATGCAGAGCTGATTGTCATACAGTATCAAATAATTTTTTATTAGCATTAACCATTTTCAAAATATTTCATGCTTAATGTTTGAAAAGTAAGGGTATCATATGAAAGAAGGCGATTGAAAGTATCTGATCCCCTCTGCTCCCCTTTTGCTTTGCAACGGGTGGTTTTTATTTCTTCATGCTTCTGATATATATTTAAACATTTTTCTTGTTGTATATCATTGGGTACTTATTTAATTTGAAATTACTTCCAGACAAAAATGTATTATGCATAATTTAATATGGAGAGAATGGGCTTTTACAATACCATCTACCTAGAATATTAAAGAGCAGGTATTGTATTCCACCCAAAAATTTGACATCAAAATTTCAACACAAATGTCTGCTTACAGGCCCACTGAACATACAAAATAAATTCTATTGTTTTCTAGTGCCTTGCATCTGGCAATGAAACCATTAGCATTACAAAATAAATTCTAAAGTAAGAACAAATTAGAAACTAAAAACTTCACTTATCTTAGTAATGTTGCACAGATTATAAACACATTATTAACACTGCAGTAATTAATGGTTTTAATACAGATTTTATACATAAAAAGATTGAAAAATTTAAGTATCAAGAAGCTATTAAAGAAGTTTCTACCCTCAAAAAAATAAAAGATAATTGTATTTTTAAAAAGTTTACTTACCATCCATGGGACAATAAAAAATTTACAAAAATTTTTAAAGAATATGGAATAAATTTGGTCCCTCAAAATAAATTTAATATACAAAATTTATTAAATGTTTCTAAAAAAGATAAAATACCAAATTATAAAAAATCTGGCATTTATCAATTTAGCTGTTTAGATTGTGATAAGATTTATATTGATAAAACTAAACGTCATTTAGAAACCAGAATAAAAGAGCATTTTAGAAATATTAAATATAGACAAACTGATAAATCAGCTGTGGCAGATCGTTTTTGGTCATTTAATCATGAAATTAATCCAGAAGTTAAATTATTAAAACAATTAAGTGGACCTATAGATTTAATGCTTTGGGAAAAAATGTTTATTTTAAAAAACACGAACCGTGTTATGAACTTTGAATTACCTTCTATAGATTGTATTTATAAATTTTTGTTTTCAGAGATTGGTAATTAAAATGAATATCAGTATCTATGTTTTTTTGTTTTCAGAAAAAAATGAAGGATTGTAGCTTTGGTAACAAATTTGTTTGTATAGCTTTGAGAATGAGTTGGAGTCAACTTGAAACTCGAGTCAATTTTTGAAAAAATAACTTGCAACATTACTAAGATAAGTGAAGTTTTTAGTTTCTAATTTGTTCTTACTTTAGAATCTTGTTGCTTCACTGTTAATAGCTTCAATTTCCTTAATTAACACAAAATAAATTTAAAAAGAACCATCTATGTGTTGCACCTACACACAGCTTAACTAAAAGATGTTGTCAGTTAAGTAATATGTAAAAACTGAAACTGTTGATGGTCTAGCAATAGAAATATTATAATATAATGAATATTTCGTAATTGTTAAACACCAAACTGTGTGTTTAAGTTTAGTATCTTTTATAGGTGTGACACAAAATCAAAATACTTCCCCCTGAACTGTTCTTACATAAAAGAAGTTTCCAAAACATTTTGTTTTTCTCAAAATTTGCTCTGTACAACTTTGATTAAAATACCATACATTTAAAATATTTACAAGACAAACTATGTTTTTAAGTGCTGTTGGTATTCAGTTGTATCTTACAATGTTACTTCACAATAACAAATTTCAAGGCCAGCATGTAGCAACATGCTTGAAAGTATTTGACTTGCCCTCCCCTTTGTACCTATAACAAAATGTATAATGAAACTATTTAATGCAATTAACTTGAAGTAGATACAAGAATAAGCTTTTTAAGAATAGTTTGTGGAAGCCATAAAAGAATAAAGATAGTGGCTAAAGAAAGTCTTGTGACCATAACAGATTTTTTAATTAATACCAATATTTAGGGTATACCTAGAAATTTGTAACTGGTAGAGGAAGTGTCAGAATATTTAAAACGTAGTGAAATGGCAGTTTGAGCCACAAAAATCTGAATTAATAATTTTGACATTGAAAGTAGTCTGGAGCATCTGTGCATTTTAGTTTGCACATCATTAGTGCTATGACAAATGTTAGTAAGGCACACGCATTTCAGCTTGATAGCATTTTCTGAAAAAATGATTGCTTTTATGCTTTTATTTCAGAACCAAACTTTCCACAACTGGTGGAGTTGCTTCATGTACCACTTCAGACATTGTACAAAAGTCATCGAAGTAAGAATTTTACCGAGAATGGTGAAAATAATGTAGTATAGTTTTAAGATCAATGTATAATAGATGTCAATGAAAGTGATAGCCATAACATAATGTTACAGTTGATATATGCATACTGCAATATAATTTAGATTAAGCATGAACAGACATTAAAGAAATTTAATCCAAATAGACTCCTCTGGTAGTTCTAGACTGAGTTACCATGATTATGCAAGTTAGGAATTTATTATAATTCCACTTTCCTAGATACATGCTGAAAGTGTAACAGCCCCGGTATTTGGAGGAGGGAATGATTATAAAAGGGAGAAAGGAGGAGTACATTGGCAAAAGAGAAAATCTGCTTGTCACTGTTATGTACTTTATTTTGATTATAAAATAATTGCTTTTAGTTAAGAATAAATTAATATGGAAACAGTCTTATATAAGTCCATTTCACATTTGTATAAAAATGTGGTAAGGATATATTTATCTTTACTGAATAATATTGCAATTCGTATTAAAGCAAAATTTCTTTATACATATTGATTTTAAGACTTGCTAATACTCTGCATTATGTCATTGGCATGTTTCCTGAAAGGAATAAGTAAATTATAATCCAATACTGTTGAATTTTATTACTAGTGTTATGAATAGTCTAATATCTGGAATTTCAAATGAAACAATGTTACTCTCTACCCTATTTCTTCATTGCTACATGCTTGGTCAGAGAGTGAGAGTCAGCTAACACTGTTCTAGGCTGAAGTTAAATGTTTCACAGCGAGCGTCACAAATTAAGGGTTAATTAACATTTTTTATTAATGGACATTAGATCCATAACTTAATATTTCAAAATAGAACTAGTGAACAGGAAATATTGGCTCAGAATAATCAAAACTTTAAATATTTTACTTGTAAAATGTGAGAGTAGGTTTAATTGTGCATGCAAGATTTTAAAATAATAATAATAAAAAACTAGCACAGGTGAGCACATGAGATTTTTTTTATATTTTTTGTCACATGTGTAGGAACATAAGAGTAAAAGCAATTTTTTTAACAAAGCAAAACTATACTTAAGGATGATGGGAGATCTGCTTGCACCTAAAGAAAAATATTTACATAGGCTATGTTATTAGATGTGAGACTTTTAAGCCCTATCTCAAACTGTCCAATGCATCTAGGTCATGTTACATTGTAGTAAAAAATTTACTGTAAGGAAGCCTAATTTATAATAGACACAATGCACGTTATTACTCTTCCTATGGGGCAATGTTACACAAGTGCAATAAAATATAACAATCCTTGCTTAAATAATGTTTATACATTGCAAAAATGTGAAAACAGTAATATATGCATATAAATTTAGTCAATGTAATTTTTAAACATCAAAATGTGTTTCTTAGAATAAAAGTTACAATTTGTTTTAAAAAAATAAGGCAGACATTTCATTTTAATAGCAGACATTTATAGTTCATTGGCATGTCCCAATCCTGTGTTGAGAATGACTTGTTACTAGAAATTACACTTTCTACCATAACTCACCACCATAACCAAACTCCCCACAAGTTGAACCCACATTTCCACTTAATTCAGGGTTCTTATTGTCCACTGCTTCTCTCATCAAATCAGAGTTGTCTCTTTCTTGATTTTATTTTCACAGTCATGTGTTATTCAGCCACTTCCTTTCTTTTTCTTCACTTCAATGGCCTTTAACAGCATTTGTAATCTTTTAGCTTCAGTTTTAACTTAGTTTTTGGTATAGCTGTTTATACACAGGTTTTGGAATTGGAGAAATATCATTAACTTTAATATTTTCTGAGTTTGCTGAGTTGCTTTTGATAATAGCAATAATTGAATGCATTTGATGGATCAAGAATTTATTCTACCTGACAATCGTGCTTTTTTCTTTTCCATTATTACTTTCATGGACAATTCCAGATCTCTAACAAGTGACTCATCTCCTAGTGGTATCTGTCTAAAGTAAACTGATGGCACAAAATCACTGGTGCTAAATATATCAGAATTAAAAGCACATTCTCCTAAAATGTAGCCCAAAATTGCCTTTTCCATTGCAGCCACTTTCACAAATGCCTTGAGTTCTTCTATATTGTATGAAGACCTCTTTTCATCTACTTCTTCATATATATATAAATCACACCATATTTAAATTCTGCTCTCAGGGTGTTAAAAAAGGATAGGTCTAAAGTTTGGAGTTTGTTGTGGAGTCATTATTATAATGCAGGCATGGGCAAAATCGGCTCGACTGTGCCACTCCACTGAAACACGTTCTTGCCTCACTCCACCTGCCAAGCCTCCCCTAACTTGCTGTTCAGGTTCCAACATGCCTCATTCAGTGGCGAGTATGACTGTCTTGTGAAGAGTAGTGGAGAGAATTGTTGAGTTACAAAAACAGGAAAGTTTGATGTTTAATATGTGAATTTCAATTTGCAAATATAAAGTGTTACAATATCAAATGCCACTTTGATCAGAAGCATAAATCAAATTTTGGTGATCTTACAGGTGTTTATTTACAATTATAAAAGATACTTTCTGAATACTTGTATTTGTAAACATATAAAAGAGACTACTTTTTAATGGTATAGTTTTTTATTAGTTTATGTAATATAAACTATTGTATCTTGTGTTTCAAAATTTGAGCATAATATTACGTTTAAAACCAAAGAATTTATTGTGTTGATCAAATAGTTTTAAAATATTTTTAAGGCTAAATGTAATGGAACTTTACTGTTTTGTTTATTGTGGAAGAGAAACAATTTAGTATGTTAATCTTAGGGCAGTGTAAGGATAAGATAAAGGAGGGTTATAAACTTCAAGATGATGTAATTTGCCTAACCACAGTAGGTGGCTGTAATGATTATTGTGTGCAAAATATGTTTAATATAAACAAAATAGTTAATAACAGCATAGAAATTATTACTATTGCACAAGTGGAATGAACCCACTACTGCAAGTGTTGTATCCAAACAACTTTATCACTCGGCAAGTGGATAAGACAAGTTAAATCGCTACCTCTCCTCTCGTGTCCATGCCTGCTATAATGCTCCCATATTTTTGCAGAAATTATAAATGTTACAATTGCCATGGTTATCAAGGATTAGCTAAATTGGATCATCTTTTACACGCTTTGCAAAATGCTGAAGCTGTTCTAAAAGAAGTTCATTACTCCATTTAAAACAGCCACAAGTAGCCCCTTAAGGTCCACCTCTAATTAGATTAGGGGACATTCTTTGATGAAGATAAATAAATATTAGAGAAACATACACACCCGTAACAAATGATAGCAGCCTAGCTAATATTCTATTTATGCTGATTTCCTCTGGTTTTCTGAATGTCTTTTTCTAGAAAGAGATGGCCAATCTTTTCCAGCTAATCTAGTTGTGAAGTTGATGGGTTATGTTGACTGCCCTTGAAAGTTCATGAGCCAATCTATGCAGCTCTGTGGGTTACAGCGATAGAATAATTTAGCTGATTTCATTAGGTGTTTTGCCAATTTATTTTCATGAGTATTTTAAAACATTTTCAGGGGACCAAATACACAATCTACATTCTATTTCTCAGTGTTGCCTCATGTATTCCAAGGGCCCTTAAAACTTCTCAAATTTTTGTTCCTCCATTAATGACTTCTTAGCACATGCTACAGATCTGTGTGCCTTGCATTTCATGGAGGTTGTTACATAGCCCTCAACATGTAGAACATAAAATATGCAACAATGGGCTACTTAACAAAGGGATGACTGCCACCAGCTCAGAAGTGTCAATATCACATGGATGGGAAAATGGCCAACAACAAAAAATGCAATGATTATCTCAACCTTTACTGAAGTAAATGTACTTTCCACAGAATAACCCCTAGCACAACAGCCCTTCACGGGCCAAGGCTTACCACCTGGCCATTGTGTCCTCCACCTCTACCCACTGTAGGGTCATGAGTGGGGTACAGAACTGGGGGGTAGAACATAGTCAGTGCCCCAAGCCCTCCTGGCCAGTTATGTGGCTTTCAGGACCTGGGATTGCTACTTCTTTATCAAGTAGCTCCTCAATTGGTACCTCAGGTGCACTCCATGCCAGACCTCCCAGCAGGGGAAAAATCCCCACACCAGTATCAGGGATCAAACCTGAGTCCTCAGCGCCAGAGGCAGGCATGCTACCACTCCACTATGAGGCAGTCACACTCTCCACAGAAGAAAGCCTTTAACTTAACTTCCCTAAATCTCTACTAAGTGGTATATAATATCACTAATACATATCCAATAAGAATACATGTTAGATAAATGTATGTAAACCATCTTTACCTTCCATTGAATATGCTCTCAAAATAGGAAGAAAAGTAACACTAAAGACAAGACTTCATAAGTAAATTAAGATGGCAAATGGCAGTGTTAATAGGAGTCATTAGTACTAGGTTGCAGCACATTCTGAAGAAGCCATTAAGCAATGAATTGGATTATGCAAGATTTCCTGCCCGTGATAATACCCCTCCTTCCCCTAAACTTCCCATACATTATGTGATTGGTAGAGAGTAAATAAGTATAAACAACACTGCTGGAAACAGTACTTCATAATACTATTTTGTTGTATCACCTCATTTTTTGATTTCTATTCAGGTGCAGAAGAGCTTCAGTGAAATTCTAAAGTGGATGAATCTTTGTTTTAAAAAAGTCAATAATCTTAGCACATGACATGATTATGAATACTTTCCAATTAGCATCAAAAGATGTAGGTGTGCCAGAAAAAAAGTGGTAGTAAAGAAAAAATTCACTGTTTTATAGATAGTTTTTACAGGGAGTCTGCTATGAAGCAACGACAACATTTGAAAATAAAAATTTAATTTGGAGCTCACTTTTATTGTAGAATGGATGATTTCACTTTCATAACAGTCATTCCTAAACAAGTAATCCAAAGAATAAGTATATCATAGCATTTAAGACATAAAATGATTTTTTTAGATGCTTGTATTACTTCTTGAAAAATGTCTTTAGCATTTTTATCATTTGTGCAGTGTTCTTACAATTTCTTTAGCTCCAACGCTACCTGATTATTGCTTACATAATTTATATAATCAGTAATAAGATACTCCTCGATAAAAGAAAAAACTTAGGAAAATAAAGCATTGGCCAGTTTTTAAGCCTCAGGAAATAATGACCAGTATTTTTATTGGCTAAAAATGTACATCAATGCATAGAGTAGGAAGTATAAAACAATAGGTAATAGATAATTTATGCCAATTTTTTAAAATAACCCAAATCTTTCAGAGATTACCATTCAAATTTAGGGATAAGATAATGGTTGCATTTTGAAGCTACATAATTGCTAAGATGTCTTTAGATGCAGGAAATGCTTTTCACTCATTTCATTTACAAAAATATTTGCACAACTTTTAAGTTCTTTGTAAATAATTACCAGTGTTTGAAATTTATGTAGCAGAAAAACATGCTACATGTAATAAAGGCATTTCCCCTTCTTCTATGTTTTCTCTCTCAGTCAAATACAATATTTCTGGGGGAATGCAAACATGAGACGGAGAAAAATAGCTCTTAGGTATAAAATACACTTCTTTACAGTATTTCAAATACAATAGAGCCCCTATAACTTCACTCTCAATAACTCAACATTCTTTGTAACTCGACTTTATTTATTTCATTTACATTTATTGGTTAAACTTGACTGTCATAATTTCTATAATCCACTATGCAGTATAAACAATGTGGTAAATTTTAATTAGTGTACACTGCCGCTCAAGTTTCCAGACATTCAGCTTAGTAAGTGTAATACAGACTTTTTTTAGAGGAAGAATAGGAAAGTGAACATAAGGAAGCAACATTTTTGGCATGGTTTAGTGTTTCATTACGAGTTAATATGATTATAACAATATGATCAAAGAATACTGGCAATATTGTTCAAAGTTTTATATCCTTAGAGGAAGTGTTTTAAACTTCTTTCTCACTGAAAAAAAAAACCCTTTCACTGGAATCACTTTCTTCACTACTCTTGGCATTCTTTATATAAGTTTTGGAGTTATAGATGCTGGAATGCCATTCTAAGCAGCTTGTAATACATTTCAAAGTGCATTTTGAGATGTAAGGCAAGTTTTCTGTACCTGGCAAACCAGTTGATCCCAAATTTACTCAATGGGATTAAGATCTGGAGACTGAGCCGGCCACTCTGTAATTTTCAGTTCTCGTGCCCTCTGCTGATTCTCCAGGTATTTACTGCAAGTTTTTTAAGTATGTTTTGGGTCATTAGCCTGCTGAAATATGAAGCCCTGACCTATCAGACATTTACCTGATGAGACTGTATATCTACTCAAGATGTTGTGGTAGTCATTTTTGTCAAGTATCCCCTTAATATTGTGTAGGTGTCTACACCACTGAATGCAAGACAGCCCCATACCAATACAGACCCTCCTCCATGTTTCACTGTTGGGATTACGCAGTCTGGATGCATTTGTTCAGTTGATGATCTTTTTATATAGATCCATCGTCTGTTTCCAAAAACCTCAAATTTGGATTCATCAGTCCAAAGCACCCTTTTCCAGTTGTCAGTAGTCCAATTTTTGTGTTCCAAAGCCCACTGAAGTGTGTTTGTTCACCTTCCTGAGAAGATGTTTCCTCACAGCTACTCTAACAGATTGGCTGCCTTAGGTCTTCTTTTGACAGTGCTGACTGATACATACTTCCTTATCGTGACTTAAATTAAATTCAGCTTAAATTTCATCTGCTGTCAGCTTTCTATTTCACTTCTGTTTAGCACTGCAGTGTTATCCTCATTTTTATTTGTAACTGTAGGTCTCTCACTTCTTGTTCTGCCCCTATTTGACCAAGTCTCCCCTAATCTCTATATGGCATCAGCAACTGTTGTCCTGGCAATCTTTAGCTTTTTTTGATATTTGTCGAATCGAGTGACTCATTTCAAAGGGTATTCACTGCTGACCGATTTTTAATACTTATTGTCTGCTTATGGCCCATATCCTGGAATTAAATAATTTAGTGTACTTCATTTTGTAAAATATGAAATTGCTTACATTTTGAAAATACCTACAATGTTGGACTCTATGATTCCATAAATCATGTAATAATTAGTAATAACCAGAAATACACATTTACTCATCCTTTTACAGACACAGGAATCACTGTACTTTTATGAGCTGCTCTTAGATGGACAAAGTGATTAACAACAACTGAGAATATACAACTTAACAAGTCAAAGTTATTCCTCCTTTGCACCTGTGCACAAATGACTGAGCCTGAGTAGCATGGGATATCAACGCTGACTACAACGCTGACACATTTTATGCACTTGTGATAAAATATGATTGCCTAAGGTGTCTTAACAGAGGTTGTTATTCAAGTTAAATGCGAATTGCATCACTTTCACTGGGTGTCCAGAAACTTTTGAGTAGCACTGTACGTATATAGCCTACCATGTTCTCCCTCACAGTAACAAAAGGACTTACCTTCAATATCTAGTCAGAAATAAGCAGCTGGTAGACCATTGTCATGAAATCAAAAGGTTGTTACTAATAATGTGGATGCATAGCACGAACACTTGATTGCTTTAACCAGTGCGTCTGTGGCAAGCTAAACTTTCAGTTACATATTTCTGGTTACAGTACTGTTCTCAGATTTCAGACTTACTGTTGTGTTGAGTTGAGTTTGTGCCAGTGAAAATGTCAAACAAGAAGAAAAGACAAGTTAACATAACAATGGAAATTAAATTGGATGCATTAAGAGACTGGACAAAGAGGAGCACATTAATGTGTTATGACTTTTAAGATATCTTATGCTTTTCCGTTTTCATTTTCACATTTTCAGTGTGCCATTCCTCTTGTTATAGGAACCTATATTAATAGCATCTGACAGAGTTTCACTTCCTTTGCTGTGCTTTAATTGAAACATTCTGATGTTTTAGTACTGAGTACATCTCTTGATGAGATGGTGCTTTTAAATTCAATTATATATAGGACTAGATGACCTGGTGAACTTGTACCACCTAAAATTGATTTGATTGCAACTCTCTATAAATGATTATCATTTTGTTTAACTCTAAGCCTCAAAATTGTTTGCCAAATGTAATTAAATTTGATTTAACCAAATCTATTCTCAGAATCCACTGTCTGTTTATACAAAAAAAAAAAAAAAAATGGTTTTAAAGTAATAGATGTAAAATGATAGGTTCACCAGAAATGCTATATATTGAAAATAATATTTCAGCTCATCCTCTCTATGGCATCATAATGAACACTGTAAAATGACATGGAATTGTTTTCACAGTCACTCAAATTTGTTGAACTTATCTTGAGAACTTTACAATATTGAAGTCTTCAAACTAATTCCTTGAATTTCGCTAAAACACATTTTGTGGTTATGTCTAAGCCTACCCTAGCTCCTTGACTCTCACTAAAACACAGTTGAATTAATTTTTTGTTTATTTCTAAGCCTGCAAAGTCAATTTACCTTACTAGAATGGCTGATCAAAATGAATGTTTACAAAATGTAATTAAATTCGATTTCACCAAATCTATTCTCAAAATTCACTACTTTTTTTTTTTTTTGCAAAAAAAAATATTTTAAATTTAATTCAATTCTTTATTGCTCATAAAACTTGTAATACAAGTATGGAGCATTGTCAAATGCTAATACATGAATTAAAAGTACATTATAGGCACATAATTAGAATTACGGTTAGTAAAAATAATCTATATATCGTAATACAAACATGGAATATTGAATATACAAAAATACATTAACAGCACATATAGATTAGGGCCTAAATGACCTCGTTGTCAATGGGCCGTTAAACCCCACACACTCACTCACATATAGATTAACTTAACATCTCTTCTAGCCTGTACGGGCACTTTTCAATTAGGTAATTCTTTAACTCTTTAGCAAAGGGGTTTTTTCTTGAGTGCTCTTTTACACTTTTTGGTAGGGCATTATATAGTATCATTCCCATTACAATCGGATCCTTTTTCGTTGAAGCCTTATTTAAGTGCACTTTATGGTAATTTTCATTCACTCTGGTGTTATATGTAATAGATGCAGCTCTCAAACTATAGAGTTGCCACAAACATCATATACTGAAAGTAATTTGAAGTGATAATTCCCATACAAAATTACCAATTTCAATTTTTTCGATTTTTCGGCTGTTCGTTTGGGGTTTTCTTAATGTTCTTTTTTTCTAAACCATGCCAGTATTGATGCAAATGAAACAAGAAAGTAATTATTCAAATCAGTCTAGTCATTTTCAAGTTTTTGTGAGACTAACACATAGAAATTGACTTATATGGATAGTTAGACAGACAAATAGACAGATAGACAGATAGGTATTAAAATGCATATCAATTTCATCCTAAACTTGTGTGAAACTCTTGGGAAAAATTATTCTAATGGCATGTGCAATGGTCTGCTAGGCTACATCACATAAATTAACATTAACCAAGTATAAATAAGAATAAATATAAATAAGTATAATTAACCAAGTATATTTATAATAGCATATTTTATTTTTGTTTTTCCTAAAATCACCCATATGTACTTACTTAGATTAAGCAGCTGAAGGAGGCAGCATGTGGACCACAAGCCACTGCATGCTACCTTAAAGAATACAGCTGCCTTACACTAGGCTTCAGCCCCCTTTGGCTGTGGTGCCATGGAGTTAGTTAAAATGTACTGTAATATGTATTTGAGAGCTTTATTTAGTGTATATTCCTATGTTTGTTGCTTATACAAGTATATTCTCTACTTATTCATTTCATTTCCATTCTTTCCTCCCAATTTTGCTGTGGGCATACTGTCACTTCATTCTCAACTTTCTCTGTTACACTAGGAGCAGATACTGTAACCTCTGGATTTTAAAGAAAAAGAAAATATCCAAGTGAAAATAAAAAAGAAAAAGGAAAATACCAGAAGATGATATAAATGGACACACATGCAAGGAGGTTGTCATATTTACTGTTATAGCTTGCAAATAAATTGCTATAGTTTTAGAAATTCGGAACTTAGTTGCATTATTATTCAAGGTATAATAAGCATGATTACATAATTTTAAACAAAGCTTCATATCTATGAATTAAAATAATGCATTGAAAATTGTAACCTCGCTGGGATAAACTTATGGTATGAACATGAATTACTAAACCGAAGCACAGCAGAAGCTCAGTACTTCATGATGAAATTCAATATTTTTTTTGTAAAACTATCAGTATATTCATGCATATGTTAAAAGCAACATATTATGGTGATCACATTTATTAATTTAGCATTTAGATTAGAAATACTCTGTAAAAATATTTTTCTGTTGGTTAGTCAGCTTTTTCCTTGTAAATATTATTTATTCATAATTTATTTAAAACCTTCAGTAGCATTGTTGTGAATTGTGGTGTTGTCAAATGCATAGTATTTTTTTAAGTAGTACTCTTTGTTTAGCATTATATTAACTGTTGGACAAGTTTGTGTTAATTCTTATATTTGTATAATATAGAACTTCGACTTTGTACTGAATTATATATTGTGCAATATTAATGGATCATTGCAGTGTTTTACATATTGCTCATATGTATCAATAAATTGTGATTAGCTGCATTCAGTGTTTCGTGTAACTCCAACGAAATTTGCCGTTTATATTGTTATTGGAATTGCCATTGAAAATAGTTGGGCACAAATGTTTTGTACATTTTCAGCATTCCATAAATAATTTTAGAATGATATTAATAGTGTTTCTGTGCTCCGAGTTGTTCAGTACAAATATTTTGAGAAATATAGTGTTTTTATACTTCTGTAATAATAATTACAATAGGCTTATTTATTGTATACTGTATTAGTATCTGTAAAAGATTCAAAAGGGCCTTTTTAATAAGAGAAAATTATAAAGTGTACTGAAATACATGTAATATCTTGCATTACATGAGTTTTGGATAAAATTGTTATAAATGTTGTGGGCTCTTCCACTTTAAATACTTTGTATTTGTATTGTGTAATTAAGTTTAATCGAAAATTTATATTCCAGGGAAATAATTCCCTGGTTCTCTTGAGTAGGATTTCTAAACATAAATGATCCATAAGAGGCAAACTTTACTATTTGGAATTGCATAGTGCAATACAACAAAGTTTGCTGTTAGTTAACATGGCCTGCATACCAAGTGAAAGGGATATAGATGTCATCCTCATAGAAAGCAATTCTGTGTATGGAAACAAAAATAATAAAAATATAATTGAACTCTGTGAATCTTATTTCAACAGGTAAGGCTATTTTTCCACACTTTTTAAGCAATTCTGATATAGAGGAATTATGGCAAGTCTCAGTGAAGTATGCAGCAGAGCAGCAATTAATCTACACTTCTTTTTCTTAAGTTCACTCAATTTTGCATTTTTTGTTTGTATAAACCACAATTGGCAACCCCCCCCCCCCCCACCCTCCCACCCACCCACACACACATGCGCCATCAGATGATTGTGGTATGCAAGCATTACCAACAAGTACAACATTTTTATTTCCTTTCAATATGGAATGTTTAAATAAAATAAGATAGTTTAGTTGTTAATCTCAGTTATTACTTGTACTTATTATCTTGTACAAGGAGTGTTCAAAAAGTTATACAACACTTTTTTTTCTTAAAACGGATTGGTTTTATTCAGGATTCAAATATACTTTATAATTCTCCAATTTTCTGGCTACAAGACCCTATTTTTCAGCACAATTTCCATTCAATTCTATGGCCTTATGCCACTTTAACAGGAGGATCTATATGCCTGCATGGTACCAATCCACTTGTCTTTGTCAGAGCCAATGTCTAGCAACATCAATAACCTCCCTATCACGCACATAGTGCTTTCTGCAGAGCGCATCCTTCATTGGGCTAAACATATGGAAGTCAGAAGGTGCGAGATCCAGGTTGTAGGGTGGATGAAAAAAATAATCCAATGAAGTTTTGTGAGCTTCTCCCAAGTGTGCAGACTTATGTGAGGCCTTGCATTATCATGGAAAAAGAGAAGTTCATTCACCTACAAATGCCTGAAGTCAATTTCCTTAGAGTAACCCAATACACTTCAGAATTAATTGTTTCACCATGAGGGAGGACATCGAGCAGAATAATCTCTTCAGAATCCCAGAAGACAAAAAATTGTCATGATCAGCCTCATAACAAGCAAGCAATTCTGCACAGATGGTCCTTCTTTGCTCTTTATTGTCTTCACTTAGGAGTCGAGGAACCCAGTGTTAACAAACCTTTGAGTATTGCAACTGGTGGACAAGTGTGTCAGCACTACCATATGTCAAGTTTAGCAGCAAATTATTTGATTGTGATCCTTCAATCACCTCAAATAAAAGTGTCGACACGTTCCAACATTGCACGAGTTAGCTTGTGTGGCCGGCTGGCATGCAAGAAATCAGAGAGGTTTGCTTGACCTTGTTGTGATGATGACAGATGCCTCGCCCGATTCACCAAGGTTTTGTACACTGCCAGGTCTCCATAGACATTCTGCAGGTGTCTGTGAATATCTGTGATGCTCTGCTTTTCCACCAAAAGAAACTCAATAACTGCTCTCTGTTTGGAACGCATCTCAGTTACAGACACCCTTATGAATGTTAGTTATAGTGACCTATTGGAAATTAATAAAACTACAAGATTAAGTGGGAACATTTAAAGATTTCCCAAACAAAATTCCAAATTTTTTCACTCAGAATTGGCTGAGAAAAGCAATGTGTTGCATTACTTATTGAACACCCCTTGTATTATTGCATTTTTTTATCTGCTGTAGCTTTATGGCTTTTAAATTAAGTGGATAAGTGAACATGTAAGTTAATCCATTTATTTTCTTTTGTTTATTCACACTTAAACAAGTGTGTTTTGGTTAAAGCTGCTTTCATTAAATATTGTATTGGAAATGCACAAATACTAACAGTAAAGCTAATATCGTTCATTTAAAGAAGTAAAGTATAAGGGGTGTTCAAAAAGAAACAAGCTGGAATCTGGTATGTGCAAACAGGTGACAGGATCATAATATCATGGCATGTGTAACGAAGTGTTGTTCCAACCAGAACGTGGAAGTTCACAGCCCATCGCTAGAGGGCACGCATGCACGTCACGTGACTATACAAAGCTAGCAGCAGCATGCATCAATCGTCCAACGCTGTCAATCGCATTTCAATCCATTTCACTTGCAAACAGTGAAATGGAGGCATCAAAAGAAGAGCAAAGAGATGTTCGTTTTCTGACAGCGGAAGGAGTAGGGGGAATGGGCATTCATCGACATATGTCACAAGTGTACAGCAAACACTGCATGTCCCTTGCAAGGGTCAAGGTGTGGCACTTCAGCGGAGGACGGGTGTCGTTAGCCAATGATGCACCTCACTGCATTACCAATGACATCGTCCAGCTGGATGATGCACTCATACCCAGGACCGCTAAGGTTGGATTGAGCGTCGGAAGTGTTCACACCATCATGAAGGAACGACTGCTCTTGCGCAAAGTGTGTGTCCAATGGGCGCCCCACAGTCTTCAACCACACCATAAAGCATGTTGAATGGTCCACTGTCTTAATCATCTGCAGCGCTATGCTAGGGAAGGGAATGAGTTCCTGGCACGAGTGGTGGCTGGAGATGAGTCATGGTGTCATCACTTTGAACTAGAATCAAAACGGCAAAGTCTCCAGTGGAAGCTCCAGGGTCACCACCACCAAGGTGGCCCCCTTCTGATACATTTCCTGCAGCATGGGACAACAGAGTATGTCCAGCGTTACTTGCAATCCTTGCCCAACCTTTGCCAAGCAATCAAATCAAAATGACAGGTAATCTCACTCGTGGGCTCATTCTGCTCCACAACAATGCAAAGCCTCATATGGCCAACACAGTCGTGGCACTCCTGCAGAAATTCAAATGGGAGGTTCTTGGCCGCCCTCCATACAGGTCAGATCTCTCTCCCTGTAATTACACCATTTTTGGTTCCCTTAAAATAAGCTATGAGGGGCAAACCATTCACCTCGGATGACGACGTCCAGCTGTACATGCGGAACTGGCTCACATCGCAGCCCTGGAACTTTTCTGAGATAGCCATTCACTGTCTTGTGTCACAATGAGACAAGTGTCTCAACAGCCAATACTTCTAACATACAGGTACTGGTTTCTGTAATTATGTCTCCGGCTTGTTTCTTTTTGAACACACCTTATATTATTGGCAACCTAGTGAAAAAAGGGACTCACATTCTAGGAACTTACTTTACCTGTTAAATGTTATTTTCTTATCCACTTACAGGATCAAACATGCAGTTTGCTGCATTTCAAAGGTTCTCCTACAGGGACATAAAAGATATAAAAAGAAAGGGACACAATCTTTATCAGCATACATATTAAAATCTCTTTCAGGTGTAAAGGATAACATCTATAGCCCTTCCACCCCAGTATAATTATTAAGAAATACTGCAAATTTAATAGTTGTACAGATGCCAGAAAAATTTGTTCTTAAATAGATCATTGTCTTCTCAACCGTAATATTTTTAAAAACAGAAAAGGGCTGAGATTGTTAAAGGAACAGGTTGCTGAGTATTGATGTAACTTTGGAAAATAGGATTTAGATAAATAGAAATTGCAGTATGTTAAAGCATTCCTGAATAATGAGGAGGTGTATGTTGTTCTCAGAACATGCTAGTTATGATAAGTACTACCTCACAATAAACAAAATAGCATTCGTCCGTGAATTTGTTATAGGCCATTCCATGTGAAATCAATCAAATGGGGGGAGGGGGGGTTTCGGTTGTTTCAGTTATAATTTCAATTTTTAATTGAGGAAAACATCTTGTCAAACAGCGATCAAAATGCAACATTGAGCAATAAATGTGGCATGTGGAACCATTGAAGCTGTTTTAAGTGCTCATAACTCTGGAATCCTTATTTGCAGATTATTATACCAAAGTACATTTTATGGGTTGAAAGTTTATATTTTCTAACAGTGTATAGCAGTAATTTCTGTAATATTCAAAAAGATTTTTTACCCATTTTAGGCATCTATGCAATTTATAAAAACAATAGATGTAATTCAGAATAATCCTAATATTAAGAGAAGCCTGTAAGTTTAATGAAATGTTATATTTTGGCATTAGTAGTTCTCAATAAATACATTAAATGCAGCAATTAATGTGGTACCTATGGGTTCAATGTGTGACATAAATGATTTGTACAGTGAATATACACAGATTCAGCAATATGACGTAATACAAACTCCCACATGTTAATTTTCATTCACTTAGGTCTTTCCATGGGAGCATTAGCACTAACAGAAGTCTTATCACAGAATTTTTGCAGCAGGACTCGCAATACACTGACATAAGTGATTTGTGCAATGAACTCACCCAGATTCAACAATGTGATACAATATGAACTCCCAGATGTGCTTATTTCCATTTGCTTAAGTTTATCCATGGGGCTATTAGCACCAACAAAAGTCTTATCAGAGCATTTTGCACAGCTGGTAATGTACTGTTTTATCAGTCATACTTTCTTGCTAGTCATTTATAATAGTAAAATTAAATATAAGAAAAGAACATTAATGCAAGGAAGAATAAGGTTTGACTGTGAATGTACAGGAAAGTAAACACTACAAGGAGCATTCAATAAGCTAACTACCCCAGTATCATATATTGCTACAGAAGGGAGATCTTGCACTTGCAGGTTGGGATATGCTTTGACATGTCGCACACTCAGTTACAGATCAGTCTGTGGTAAGGGCTGGCAGTGGGAGGATGGCAAGTGCAGTAGTGTGCTGGTCTACAATGAACACGAGGTATTTAGAGCTTCATTCCATGATAAAGTCCCTCACAAAGGAAGGGAAGAAGCCAAAAGAAATCCATGAAAGGATGAATACTGTATATGGTGATGTTTCACCATTGTCTTATGAAATATAGTTTTTGCCCAAGGAATTGCTCAAGTGGGGCAGAGAATTAATTGATGATCCACGATCAGGTCAGCCAGTGGAAGCACCTTCAAAGGAAATGCTCCAAAAAGTGAAGGACATGATTTTGGAAGATTGTGTTAATATTATAGGTCATGAACTGGGGCTTTCAGTTGGCAGTTTTCAGCATCATCCATACAGTCTTGATGATATCAAAAGTCAGTTCCCAGTGGGTGCTGCACATGTTGCACCTGAGCAGAAAGCATGGCATCAGCAATTTAGTGCAGAGAATTTAGACATTCTTAGAGCATACCCAGAAAACTCAAGAATTGAGGGGATGAAAAATGGGTCCATCATTATGATCCAGAAACCAAATGAGAGTCCATGTAATGGAAATACACGGGGTCTCCCACTCGTAAGAAATTTTGTGTGCAACGATCAGCCAGAAAGATCATGGCAATTGTTTTTGGGACTTAGAAGGTATTCTACTTTTGGAATCCATGGCACACAATGCAACCATTACTGGAAACACCTATGCTTTCATAATGGTTGCTTTACACTAAAATATTAAACAAAAGTGCAATGGAAAGTTGTTGGCTGGTGTTCTCTTCATAACAATGCACCCACACGGGTCATGCATATCGCAGGCTATACAGGGTTGTGGCTTAGTGGAGCTTAACCACCCACACTATAGTCCAGATCTGTCTTCCACTGACTACTTTCTGTTCATAAACTTTAAAAAATTGCTACCTGGGCAATGATTTCCCGATTACAATGCAGTTGAGGAAGCTGTAACAGAGTATTTTGACACCCAACTTCTTAATTTTTTTTCTGAGCGTATTCAGTCACTGGAGGTGAAGTAGACTAAGTGCATTGCAGTCAAGGGAGATTGCATTGAGAAATAATCAGGTTAGTTTCATCATTACATTTAATTTTCATGCTCAGGCACATAACATTGAATATCCATATATTGGTAAAATGATTGCATTCGTCTCTGTAAGTCAAAAGATGCAAAGAATGCCCATTGTTTTTTGAAGGGATCAATGACTACAATTTGAATTATTTCAAACAATTCCTTATCAGCTACCACTGCAGTAGAAAGAAAAAAATCCAATAGTGGGATAGCTGTCCTATTTTAGTATTGTTATAAAGAGATAACAGTAAAATAAGTATTGTATTTAAAATATGGATTATTTATAAGGCTGTCCAAACTCTAAGGAATTAAAATAAGGTGCAATTTAAATAATTTGATTAAAAGATTTTTAAGATATATTTGTAAATTTTAGGGATAAAGAATTTTACTTTAAAAAGCATGAAGTTTGGAATTCTCAAACACTACATAATTCAGTGTTACAAACTGTGTACAAATAAAAAAATAATTTTATTTAAAAAGGTTAGCAAGGTTAGCCTTTCCTATATTTAAAATGATTTAACATGGAATAGAGCCTGTATACAATTGGTTTGTTGTGAATATGGTTGTGCAATTTTATGACATGTCTAGAGAGTGAAGTCTAAGGGAGATTTTTGAGATGAAGTCAAACATTGCTTTCATGAAATACTGTTTTAAAAGTAGAATTTTCTTGCAAAGACTGGGAGATATTTTACACATACTTTTTAAAACCTCCTCTGTGGGATTCACTGCCATTGTATGTTATAAAAGCATTTCATGGTGTAACCATCTTCATGAATCTAACGCTCCATTGTTTAAATTTGTCTTCAGTGCCATCCTGTTATTATATTAAATACCATTTGTACTATCATTACCACTTGCATAAGGCAGAGGAAGTGATGTGTTAGGTTAAAAAATGTGAACCTGCAAATGCAGGTTTTGAAGTCTCCTGAATAAAAAGATGTATAACGACTATAAATCAAAAAGAAGAGAATACAGTGAGTAGATGTGAAGTCAAGCGTTAAGTAAAAAGGCAGCGTGTTAGAGTGTTGTAATGTAGTTTCTATCTTAGCATTTATTACTTTAATAAACAAAGGCTTTCACGGCTGAAGACATAATTAGTAAAATATACTTCCAAGCTAAGAGGCTGTGGTCCACTGGACTTCTTCTTTCCACTTCCAGATGTTTCACTTGCAGCTGCGGCAAGCATCATCAGCAGCATTGTAAAACTCTCCTTGATCTCTCTATCGGTACTGTCAGTTGTCTTGATGGAAGAGGAATATTTCTTTGCCACATAGAGCCTCTTCTGCCATATTTTGGTCTTTAATTAATCCAAAATGTTAGCATAATATGCTTTGGTGATAGATTTTTCAAATAGTGGCACACCCATGGCATCCCAGAAAACTTGATGCCATGATCTTCCTGACTGATTTCACAAACCTAGCCGTCTTTGGTTGTGCTGAATTGTGGTATTCCCATGATGTTTTGTATAGTAATGCATCCAGTTTCAAATCAGAGTATTAAAGTAAGTTGGATATCTCTGGAAGTGAGCCAAACTTTGCTCAGAGATTGTACTATGATTGATTTTGATCCAAAATGACCACACATCTTGCAGATAATTTTTTTCATTCTGAATCTTCTCTCAAAATCTAAAACACACATTTCCCTGAAATACCCAGAGCTAGTGTGACCACATGGTCAGGAAAAGATGATTACTTTCACTAAATGCCCATTCAAATCATACCAAGGAGCTTTTCGAGGCCCATTCTAAATATTTGTAAATGTAATATTTATACACAGTATTAGGATATATTATTTAGGTTTAAGAAAGCAACATTCCAGTGTTTTAGAAGAAAAAATAATGGTTTGTTGTGTTTCACCTAAAATGATTCTTATAGTGCTACCCTGATAGTGGCATAACTTTGACCTTCACAAGTTTCACATTACAGTATCAGCTTCTCTTATTCTAGCCTATCTGGCTCACCTACATATCTCATTCTCTCTCCTTTTGTTATAATACACAGTTTAAAAATAAATGTGATCAATTAGAAGACCTGTAATTCATGTGTGCTATATTACTTTCTCTACTGGTAAGTAGGGGAAGTATTGTATTCCACCCAAAAAATCGATGTCAAGATTTCACCAGAAATATATGTTTTGAGACCCCCTGAATAAAAAAAAAAAAAAAAAAAAACACGTATTTTTAGAAAAAGGTCTGTATGTGTGTCTGTGGACAGCATAACTCAAATACGAAGTCGGTTAAAAACCAAAGTTGGTATTTAAGTTTAGTGTCATTCAGGGATGCGACATGAAGATTTTGAAGAAAATAGCCCCACCCTAAACTACCCTTTGCATGGAACATTTTTCAAAAATTTTGATTTTCTTGAAAATGGCTCTAATGATTTTGAGATATTTTGTCGTATTTAGTCTGGACGACTTTTGCATAACTGGTAAACCGTTAGAGATAGGCCAAATCATACTGTACAAAAAATGTATATCTTGCTAAAATACACAATTTATGTCTCAATAAATTTTCTTGTAGGGTGAATCGTTTTGGAGATATTCCTTGTTATATGTGTGAGTTTCGGAAAACTTAAAACTTTTATGAAATAGAACATCGTTGTTCATTTTTTTTTATATATTAAGTCTGCAAGGAGAACGGAATCTGAAAGCTTCAAAAGATTTGACTGTCGCACAAAGCCTACTGTATTCTAATATTCCCCTTGCACCTACAAGGAAGTAAGCAATAAGATAATTTGTACAAATGTTTATCTTAACTAACACGAAGAAGATATAGGAATAAGAGTTTGTAAGACTGGTTAGTACAAGAGTAGAGAAAGTCATGTAAGTGCAACACATCAGATTTTTTTTAACATGCTCTCGCATATAAAAAAATCTCTAAATGTCAACAAAGTGCTCAATTTTGTTATAACTGCATATATGCAGAGGAAAGTGCCAATTCTTGAGTATTAGCAAAACTTGTGAAAATAGTAATTCTTTTTGCCCTTCCAAACATACTTATCAATTTATATGTTTGTTATCTGAAACCAAATTTTTTCGCCACAATCCTGGATTATTGGAAACTAGGTTCACAGATCCTATGGCAAAGTTCTGTCGCTCTTTATAAATTCTTATGAAAATATCCATCAGCTACGCTTTGTAGCAGTGATTTAAATTTCTACTCTGTTTGTCATTCTGAATGTTGGCGGCTCTTCCATATAAACAGCATAGCCACAAAGTGCCTGCTACCAGACAAAATGTTGGGGAGTCATCGTAGAACAAAGTTGGAAAATAACATTTCCACATTTGTATTGTGGTGGGGGTTACTAGCAAGAATTCTTCTGTTTTCAGAAGCTTGGAACAAGAAATTGAGCAACATAGGAAACTTGTCATAGAATGCACAGATAATAGCATTATTGTAGCAAATACATTGTTAGTATGGTATGGCCAAAGAGCAGTATAGTGAAAAAAATATTAGAAGCATAATACTGTGTGTACAGTCTTTGCTTTTGTTTGTATTTTGCCAATATTTGATATTGATTGATAGAAAGGAGTTTCATGTTATTTAAATTCCAAATTTTTTCCTGGCTACAAAAAAGAAGACATTTGCCAAAGTTTCTGCAAATTCACCCTGACACTTCTTTTGCAGTAGAAGAGGAGCATATGTTAAGGAAAAAGAGGACATATGTCCACTCTACCCGGAGCTGCAGCAATTACAGACATCTTCATGTGGCAATCTTTTGGAACCATATCATGTACTTTATTGAAGATTTCTGTTGTCATGGGGATTTCCATTTTACAGTGCATAGTCAGTCATATCTAAACTTTGTGGTGCACTTGGAAGTTGTCGAAAATTATGGTGCAGAGTTTCCAAGAGACATTTGTCAATCAGTATAAATTTCTGTTGCATTTATACCCATCCTTACAAAGTACATAATAACCATGCAACATTTGATATTTGTCATGTTTCATATGTGCACATGTGTATACTGTAGTACAGTAGAATCCTGTTAACAACAACGTTCTCAATAAGTTCGCATCCCGTGTAACTCGATGACTCTTTTTATTTTAATTTTTTATCGTTAAACTTCACTGTAATAATTTCTAGTATCTACTATACGGTATGAATAGTACAGGCAAATTTTAATTAGTATACGTATGCAAACTACCACATTCTCCCTCACAGTGACCAAAGGGCTGATCGCGTATTCACCTTTGATACCTAATCAGAACATAAGCAGCTGGCAGACCATTGCCACGAAACCAAAAGCTTGCCGCTAATAATGTGCATGCGTAGCACAAACACTTGTTAGGAAAGTTTGAAGATTAATTGCTTCACCCAGTACAAAGGTATTTTATAGACATGATAAATTGCACAGTGGTTTATGATCGAGTTCTCTTTTGTATTTATAACTCCATAGGAGTGTCAGGTTACCTTTCCAGCTTTCGTGTAGTACATAAACATTACGGACCATGTATTATTAAGTGCAGTACCATGTCACATTATCAGACTGTCTTGTTTATTTCAAAGAAGGACACAGACGTTACCTCCATAATCAATTTGCATGATGTCACAGATGCAGATCCTAGCAAGGTCATTAGCCAGTTCTAAAAATACCCCTGTATGTGGTAAGCTGAACTTTTAGTTACATACTTCTGGTTACAGTGCAGCTTCCAGGATTTCAGGCCTACTGTTAATGTGTTGAGTTGTTTGTGCCAGTGAAAATGTCGAATGAGAAGAAAATACAAGTTAACATGAGAATGGAATTTAATTGGATGTGTTTAAAGAGACCGGACAAAGGGGAACATAATATACATATAATAAATTTTGGAATATGTTATACTTTTGTTTCCTACATTGTGCTAGAATATGCATTTATGTAATTTGCAGTATTATGTTGTGAGTTGTAAATAACAGACCCCTTATTCCCTAAACCACAACATTTCGGTAACTTGATAGCCTCTCAGTCCACATTAGGTTGGGGTATCGGGATTCAATTATATACAGCTAAGTGGACTATGATTCTTGAATAATCGTATGTTATTGCAGAAATGTTCCATGAAATATGGCTGATTTTGAATACAAAACTACTCTGAAAATGCATAATCTGTTTATCATTCCAAGAAATTTTCAAATTACCCAACATTCTTTCTCAGTTCCATAAAATTTTCAAATATATGTGCAATTCTTTATGTTTCTCCTAATTTAACTCTGTTTGTTACATCTAAGGGAGTTTCTCTGGAACACAGTAGAGCTGCTACCTTTCAGTTGTTGAATGCCCCTTTTAGATCAAGTTTCTGTATGTATGTGATACACATCTGCTGTTTAGATTTTCTTCCAGTTTTGTCTTCCTGTCATACATATTGATTGCAATATGTTTAACTTGAGAGGTTTTTTTTTGTAAACCATTAGAATTATGCAATTTTTTTCTTGTTTTATATATATTTTGGAAGTTTCATTCTTGAGAGCTAAGTAGCTTTAATCATGTTTTAGATTTAACTCTTGCTATTAATCTGACACCATTTTTTATACTTGAAACTATGTTTTACATTTTCAATGTACTCTCCAACAGTTGGATAATTATTTTACTTTATGTTAGTGTATATGTTTGGACTAGAAAAGATATTCTTAATGCTTGCTACCTACCTATGCAATAATTAACTGCATATTTTTTTTCGTACAGGGACATACATTAAAAAAATTCTCTTCTAAGTTTATCATTTTTAGTTTTCATGTCAAGTGTTTCATTATAGTATTTCTGCATAATATTTAGTCCTAAATTGGTACCTGTGCACCCAAACTATTATGTCATAACAGTATTTATAACCCAGTTTAAAAATAAAATATTGCTCGAAATGAATGCTATACTTATTTAACAGGATTGATAAACTGAAGTTTGATTGACAAATCATGACTGCTTGGCAAGTCATCTCTACAGAATAGGTATCTCAGCCTCACCAATATGTGTCCTGTGTAACGATCCAGCAGAAATGAATGAAGAACACTTGAAGACCTGTGAAGCATTAAGATCAGAAGAAACTACAGTTCAAAAGTATTGGAAAGCACGAATGCTAATGGCTTCATTGCCAGATGCAAGGCACTAGAAAACAACAACAACAACAACAACAGTTTGATTTCTCTTAGTTTCATGCATATAAAATATTTTCAGTTTTTGTCATACAATGTTATTATATTTATATATCTCTCAGTAGTGTTTCTGGAGTTACAAACATTTGACATAATGTTTTAAAGTTTATTAATTTATCATAATCATGATTTAATGGAATAAATAATTTTTATTGGGATGGAGCTACAAGATTTGGATTTATGACCAATACACAAATTAAACAAGCCTACCTTTAATAGAAATGCTTACTATGGAGAGTAATTGCCTCTAGAAGGTAGCTTTATAGAAAGATTTTCAGTTAATACTTAATTCTAATCATATTTTACCATTTTAAACTCCATGACACTGCAGTATTTGGTAACATGTTTGGGTCACTCAATGGCTGAGAATGAGACCAAACGGTCTTGAAAACATTTCCAGTTTTTTAAAGCAATTTAAGTGAAAGTGAGTGTAAAAAAAGTGGCTCAAAATGACCTTAAACGTGAAGAATATTTCACTGTTAGTAGTGTTTCTATGTTTAATATTCATTTGGTAACATGTCAGCCTCTGGTTTCTGAGGTCATGTGTTCAAAGCTGGCAGAGAGCAATGGACTTGTTTTGGTTGTAAAAATCCTTAGCATGGCTTCCTTCAGAAGGAAGGTAAGGCCAATGGCCATAGATTTCTTCTTCTTCTTTACCTAATTACCCTCCCCTTATGTAGGACATACCCTCTAGGGCTTTACAAGCCAGTGTCTAAGGTCAGATGCCTGTCAGGGAGCACAGGAACCTATGAACCAGACAGAGTGAAGACCTGGAAGTGGATGGTCAGCCAAGCACCAGGTATGAGAGTGAGGAAGAGGATGATATGAGTGCGGGCGAAATGATTAAAAAGGTGATGATGTAGCAATTGGTGGAGTGAGTGGTGGGGAAACCAGAGACCCCGGATAAAACCCGCCCAGACACTGCTTTGTCCATAACGAATACCACATGTGGGTCCCTGGGATTGAATCCAGGCGGCCTATGTGGTAAGCAAACGGTCTGACCGCTCGGCCATTGCGCCACTATGTTATAGACTTATGACACCTAAAAGAACCTCAAACCTGATAGAGCAGTGCAAAATTAAGCAGTGTTTCATGCCCAATGGGATGCTGAAAATCATAGCAGTTAAGATAAGTCCATTTGACTACAGTTTCCATATATCAGGCCAATCAATGATTATTGATTGATTTACACACACAAACGTGTGGATAAACCTTGAAATTTAGAATCAGAAATTAAAAGTTCAGTGCCATTTGAGCCACTGATGATTTATGAGTTTCTTTGTATTTAATGTTTTTTTCTTTCATTCTGGCTTCCAAATTTCTTTTTGTTTTGCCAATGCGTATCTTATGACAGTCTTCACAGTTGACACGGTAGATTTCTGATGATTTAATATTTGGAGTTGTATTTTTTAGAGGGTGATTGAGTAAATTTCTAACACTCTGCTTGTTTTGTGCAGCCAAAAAATACAACTCCAAGTATTAAATTATCAGGAATCTACCATATCAACTGTGAAGACTGCCATAAGATATATATCAGCAAAGCAAAAAGAAATTTGTAAACCAGAATGAAAGAACACATCAGTAACATCAAATACAAAGAAACAGATAAATCAGTCATAGCTCACCCCTTTTGGTCTTTCAATCATATATCAACCTAAATATCCAACTTTTGAAACCAGTAAAAAATTATTGGGAGTTAACGGTGTGAGAAAATATTTATATCATTAAGGATTGAGATAGGCTGATGAATTTCAACATACCAGGCAACGAGAGAAGGCAGAGGCAGTTACCTGATCTTCAACCAGTCAATCAATAGCTGAATAATGGAAAGAACCCTCTCCGAAACTAGTCCTGTGATTAACATAATTACAAGTATGTTGGAGCAGAATGTGTTTAGAAATATTGATACATTTTTCAATTTATCAATGTACTCCACTGTTTTAAACACTTCATTTTCATCAATTTTATACCATACTTGGTATTCAAGTTTTCCATCTTCCAAGAATGCAACATGGTTTTCAAGACAGTTCCCCCGCCTTAAGTACCTTTTACGTGGTAATCTAGATCTAGAAGTCCTAACTAGGATTTGAAGATTTTGTTGTACATCACCACAGTCGACGCAAGCTCTCTCTCAAAGAACAGTTAGTTTTGCCACACAGAAATGCACCTGCTGACTTCACAAGAGTTCTGATGTATGTAACCATTGGAAGTTTCCACACTGTTCCAAAATGTTTAAGAAGGTGAAACTTCTGGAAGATTCTGATTATCAGGTGCTAGTCTTTATAGTGTTTATGCTGGTTATTTCTGTTTACATTCCGACTGTCCAGCACCAATCTCCCAATAACCTTGCACCATAGCTGCTATATCACAATATAACATTTTAAGGTAATTTTATATAATCTCTCCAGGTATAAAAGTATTGGAAACCATATGAATTATTCAGGTTATTAAATGTATCTTTACTGTTTAAGAGTTATATACATTTTCCTTAAAAATGAACAAACAAAACAAAAAAGAAACAAATAATTGTACTTATACTGTTAGTTCTCTACTGCTTATCAGTTGCAATTTATGACCATCAAATGTTTTGAGTTTTCATAGTTAACCATCATCTATTGTTTCTTAAGAAATCCTTAGAGTAGAAAAAGCATCTCTCCACACGGGAACTTGAGGTGCATGTACAAAAGCTGAAATTCGTTGTGCTTTTACTGGCATTTCATTATGCAGTTTGAAATGTTTCCTTGCTACATTCCTTCAAATTCTAACATTCAGTAATATCCTGGGCTTTTTGAAAGAATATGTACTTTTTCCTTCACTGTATTGCCAACACTTTCAGGTACTGAATTTAATTTGGAGACAGTGGTTTTGAAATTCATGTAATGATTGGCAGAACATAATATTAGTTTTCAAAGAAGTAACAGCGGAAGCAAGGTGAGAGAAATGTGCAAATATATAAAACAGTTAGTTTGTACTTTGTGTTTTTTAATAAATGTTGAGCAGCTGTTATGTTATGTGTGAGCTATCATAAGTGTTGCCAAGTTTTAAAACTGACTCAGTGGCACATATTCAGAAATATCCTATTTGTAAATAAAGTATAAAGGTCAAATAAAAATAAATTTATAAAATATACACATAAAATAAGCAAATATGTAGTATGTCAAGAACCTCATTTATCTGCTCTCTTATTCCTCATAAAACTTGTAATACAAGCATGGAGCATTGTCAAATGCTAATACATGAATAAAAAGTACATCATAGGCACTTAATTAGAATTATAGCTAGTAAAAATAATCTATACATCGTAATATAAACATGAAATATTGAATATACAAAAAATACATTAACAGCACAGATTAATTTAACAACTCTTCTAAACTGTATGGGCACTTTTCAGTTAGTTAATTCTTTAACTCTTTAGTAAAGGAGTTTTTTCTTGTGTGCTCTTTTATACTTTTTGGTAGGGTGTTATATACTATCACTCCCATTACAATCGGATCCTTTTTCATTAAAACCTTATTTAAGTGTGTTCTATGGTAATTTTCATTCCGTCTGATGTTATATGTGTGAATATCTATGTTTTTAGTAATTTGTTTTGAGTCAGTATAATTGCTTTGTATACATAGATAGCAACTATTGTCAATATTTTATTCCTTTTAAAGAGTGGCTTACACGTGTCTGTAGTCTTTAGTCGAAAAATATGACATATGTATCTCTTCTGTAGCAATAGTATCCTGTTTAATTTTGTTACCCCACATCCTCCCCAAATTTCAATACCATATTCCATAATATATAGCTTTGAGCTCTTCTACATTTAGGTAATTTGCAAAGTATTCTAGTAGGTATATGTTTTTTGTGATTTTTCTACAGACTTCGTTTACATGTATTTCGTATGTTAGTGTTCATCACGATATATTCCTAAAAAATTTTGATTAGATACCTGTTCTACTTTAGTACTTTCAAGTCTTACATTTATGTAGTTTAGTTCCTCCCTCCTTTTTTGCTGATGCCGAAAATGTACCAGTTTTTTTTTTTAATGTTTAATTTAAGAGAGTTATCTTTAAGATAATTTGAAATTTGTAACAAATTTTGAGAATTTTCAGATGTTCAGTTTGTCCTGATTGATTATTACACCGTTTTTTCATCATAAAAATATGTGCATCACTTGATAAATAGGTACACATGAATGTATACAGTTGTAATGTTGGCACCACAGGTACCATAAAGACCACTATCAGTTGCAGATTTCAAGCTATCAATAGTACTGCTGCCATGGTCAGGTCACAGAAAAACAAAACTAGTTAACGAAAGATTAACTTTCATTTGTTCTCATCACACTTCTGATTGCAATTCTAGAGGTCTCATCAGGATAGGTTCATTTCTTTTTCCTTGATACATCAAAGTTTCTATTAATTTAATAATTTGTTTCCGGATTTTCATTAATCCAGATTACCTCTGATCCTACCTAGTCTGGATGAATGAGGTTCTTTTATAATTTGCAAACTGCTGAAATATGTTTATTAACAGCAAAATATACATTATGTACAATATAAAGTATTATTTAAACTGTTGGAAATGTAGTAATTAATTCACATACCAAGCGAGCATGCTTTATGATAGTAGAAAAGAAATTTGCCTTTACATTAAAATCTCTTTCCTGTTATCACTGCAATTCCCAGACAGCCTCAGAGACATTGAAACTTGGGTATCACTGTTAGATATAATCATATCCCCTATTCCTTTGTTTACTTCTCTGGCTTTCATGTGCTTCTGTTTCATGTATGTAACAATTTCTGAATCAATACCTATTATAAACGTCGTTTATTATTATATTCACTGTTGCTTATGCAAGTTAAACATATTTCTGACATTAGATACATTTGGTGATACATTAATGGTTCTTTCACACATGCCATATGAAGGACAAACATCGAAAGACTGAAAAATTCAAAGCTATAGTTAGATTTGAACCACCATCTTCTGATCTCTGCTCAGTTCCTCTTGTTGACTGAACTATCATGGCAACATACTGGCATGACATAAAAGTTTTCAACTGAATTTGATTTTTTCAGTCTGATTCTACTTTTGCATTGATGAAATTGATGTAATATGAAAATAAAACTGATCGATTTGTCAAATTAAAGCCTAATTACTGTTTTAACATTCCTATAATATATTAACAGGAAAAAATTACTTCATCTTTAAATTTTGCACACCTGTGTAGGTGCCCTGCATATTATTCTACTAGACTTACGTAGCCATTGCATACAGTAATCATAAAAAATACTAAATTCCTTCAGATGCAGCATTAAACTTGTGTTAATAACAAGCATTGATACAAGGGCTGTGCAGCAAATAGAATCATTGTACCCAGTATGAATTAAATCCAAACCAAACTTAGGACATGGTTTTAGAAAAAATGTTTAGGAAAAATTTGACAAATTGGCAAGATCACTAATTATTTCAATAAAGTATTGACCTAGGTGGGTAGTGATGACAGGTAATTAACTCCTGAAAAGCTTCTACATTTAAAAAAAAGAGTAATTTCTGTAATTGCAAATGTTGCATAAATCTAACGTAAACAAGATATCTAATATAATGTAATTCTTACAAAGGTGAAAGATTGCCATAGTCAGCACCTAATACAAGGCGGCGCCGTGGCCGAGCGGTTAGCACGCTCGCCTACCACCTAGGCGACCCGGGTTCGATCCCAGGGACCCGCATGTGGTATTCGTGGTGGACGAAGCGGCATCAGGGCGGGTTTTCTCTGGGTACTCCGGTTTCCCCCGCCATCTCATTCCACCGGTGCTCCATCTTCATGTATCATCAGTGTCACCGCCTGCGGTGCCGTAGTAGTAAAAGTGGGCGTTAAACACTACAACAACAACAACAACCTAATACAAAGTTTAGCAAAATGAAATAGCATGTTGCTTCCTACTCAAGAAATTTCCAGTTCCTTTAATTATCCTTAAAATGGATAGTTAGGATGCCAAACAACACCTTAAAAGGTTATACAGTGTGTGCACAAAGTCTGTGTACCCCTGTACTAAATTTAAAATTAAGTGAGTAAATTTGGTTTGTTTTGAAGTTGGTATACATATTGTTCTCCTGTCAGATACCCATTGTTGATGACTTTGATGTTCGATTGTCACTCTTATGACAACAAATATTATGAATCAAATTAGTTGATGCCGAGATATTGAGAAAAAATGGCTGATACAAGTGGTTACACAATTGAGGAACACTTAGTGTCTGCTGTGTGGGTTTACATGTGTCAAATTAATGGCAAATCAATGAAAAATGTCATGGATGATTTTGTTGCACGGTTTGTGAAAGCAGCATCGACAAAGAAGACGTTAGCATGGTAACGGAAAACATTTTTAACAGGCAATGTTCGCGACGTGATTAGAAGTGGAAGACCATCCACCAGACTTGGACTTTGTGCTGACGTGGAAAAATCTATCCAACAATTTCTGGTTAAATCTTTAAGGAAACATGTTGCAGTTAGGGGTACCGGAATCAACCATGAGGAAACACATTAAAATGGATCTGAAAATGAAGTATGGCATCCATTGAATGTGAATGAATTATCAGATGCTGATTTGGAGAAACGTGTTAATGCTTGTGGTTGGATGCTGCAACAATTCCAAAGAATGTCTGAGAAAGCAAAAGTCATGTTCACAGACGAATTTGCAATTTATTGCAGCTCTCACGTCAGTTTGAATTTAATATAGGTATACAGACTTTGTGCACACTCTGTAGTGGTTAGTAATTTATTCAAATTAGTAACATTAATAGATATACTGATCTTTAATAAACAGCTTTCACTCAGCCAGCATTTCAGGTGAACTTTTTAGTACAGTAATGTGCAGGGTTCTTTTCCTAGAGAGATGCAAACTTTAGGGCTCCTAAGAAAGAAAGTAAAAATTTACTGCTTATTTAATTTTTGTAAACTTCATGTGTAATTTTAAAGCCCCTTTAACTGTTATGGTCACATCAGGGGCTTTGGCTGATGCATTTCATGGTGTTTTTACACTTGAAACTTCTAGGTTAGATTGCCTACTGTAGGTTTTCTGCATTTTTAACTTATTTTCATCCACACTATATGAAAGTCAGGGAATAATTGTAATTATACGAAAATTACCAATCCCTGGCCAGGAATCGAACCTGGGACCTCCTGGTGAGAAGTCAGCTCACTAGCCACTTGACCACAGTGGCAATCTATTGCATGTGTGTTTACTTCTTGAATTATAGCATTCAAATGATTCAACAAGCAAGTATAGCCCATTTATCACATTGAAATTTCCTGTTACTTTCTGATTGTAATCATTATACTTGTGTCACAGTTGAGAAAAATATGGCTATAGCTGCTGTATACTGTCTATATATTTCCCCCTTTCCTTCAAGTCTTGAAACAATGTGATTGATTATCCATTACCAAAGAAATTAAAACTGTATAATGTGTAGTGAAAACTGTGGAAACAGTAATGGAATTAGTGAAACTGAAAACATAAAAGCCTATGTGGCAAAACTGAACTCCAGTTTGATGAAAAACAAAATGGCTTGCATAATTATTGGATCACAGGTTAGAAGAAACAAATGGCTAGTTGTAAAACCAAAGAAATCAAACCTGGTTGGAGAGTTGGCAAAGAAGCTGGAAAATAATGTAAAGTATTTTTGTTGTTAGGGGTACTATTCATTATTGCACAATCTTTCCATTGTAAGAGGGAAGCTCCAAACCTCGGACAGAAGTAGCTTTAAAATTTGTTTAGAAAAAGAGTCCTTATAATAGATATTGATTATATGGTTTGCTGTGATGTGAGCTGGAACTGTAGGTGGTTGGTATCCTGTGCAATATTAGAAAGAATAGAAAATATATAAGAAATTATTGCATCCATTGCAAATCTGCATGATAGTCAGATAAACAAGTGCCTTCAAACTTAAGCTATGTAGTACAATTAATTAGGGTGACCAAACATCCCTAGGGTTGCCCCTTCTTTCACCCTCATCTGCTGCCAAGCCTTCAGGATTAGCTTTAGTCCCAGGTTCTGTAGATCTCACTATCATAGTTCTCTAAAATAATTTGTACTTCTACTACCGATTAAACTCGGGTAACCATTAGCACTGTACCTGTCTCATTAATAAAATCCACTCATGCCTGGAACAGTCTTGGATACTACAACATGAAATTTGTGTAACATCATAGAAGGACCATTTTATTTCAACCTCCGATAGTGCCGCCAAGTAGTGATAGGAGGTAGGGAATTGCAAAGTGTGATTTACTTGTCTTCAGTCAAAAGTTTCAATCCTCATGATTAAGGGGCAGATCCGTGACCAGTTTTTGTGAGTTTGCTTTACCTTATATTATGGGCTATTTATGTTAAAGTAGAGAGAGTGAGTCCAGATGTATACATTGGGTACATGCCTGCAGTGCTCATGCAGGTTTGTATCAAAAGAATATGTCTACTATGTTGTATATGACAACTTAAGTCTTATTTAGTTATAGAACACTACATTTTACGTATATCTAAATGAATACTACATAGTCTATTCATTGCAGTGGATAATAATGTGCATGCAAGGTTGTTGAGTGTTCTCCAACTCTCACTTAAATAAAAGTGATACCGTGAGAAACTTTCGACATTGCAAGAGGTAATAGGTGCATGCAAATAATACTCTATATCACTGTCCGATTATTTCTTACACCTTTTGATCAGGAAAGCTTAGTTCCTTTTGTAGCAAGGCATTCCACATAGCACACATTGAAAAATCAGTGTTTTTTATAATGGATTTTAGACTATTGTTCACATTTTTGTAACTTCCCTGGCTTTAATTTCTTTACACATACTTCTTCCACTACACTTATAGCCTTTGTCATGTATAACTCAGATGTTTCTAAGGAGGTTATGGCATTAGATAAGAAACAAAAGTCATTCTTTATGAAATTTAAACTACTCAAAAAGATCCACTGAAATTAGGGATTTTGCTATTTTAATTGCATATGACTTTGGAATCTAAAGCATTGTTCACTTTCATGGTATATGTTGGTATATTTATTTACCCACAGTCTGTACCCAGGGGACATGTGCCAATACAGTGTGCTTCCTGCAGCAGTAACTGAAATCAAGGACCAGTCACTACTGAAGCTGTATAATCGTTGTGTCCTAGTTATTGGATCGCCATTTGAAGCTGAAGTCGTTGGTGACGTGACGTTGCCCTTAGATGTAGCTCGCCCCGGCTAGTTCTGCAAAAGATCTCTTTATCTCGGGTTTGCGTAAGTGTAATGGACAACCCAAGAACAACTTTATATATTATTTATTTTAAATATTTTCGGGAGCTATGCCGAAAATATTTGTATCTGTAGAGGAATCGCCCTCACATCTGCGCAGCACGACCTCCCGTACTGGTCTCTCGTTGAGTAGTGACGCTTTCTCTCTTACCCACGCTAAAAAGCCGTTCGCTCCATTTGAATGTCATGACGTCATCCAAGAAAGCCTCGTATCCAAAATGCTATTTCCTTTTCCCGCAATTTAGAAATGTCCCTTTCTATTATAACATGTTCTTTTATGAATTTCAAATATATAATTACCTTTTTAGGATTAAACGATGTTTACTTTATATTTTATTAGATATCTCGCGCGACTTTTAAGGTTTGTAGAACTGACTTTCGAACGTGTATTTAAACTATGTGGTATGACGTCATGACTCGTTAATTTCAAACCAATAATGCGTTTATTCTACAAATTTAACGACTATTATTTACTCATATCTTGCTCACCTTACAACACTTCCTGCTATATTATCTATTTATGTTATTACTCAATATTTATCGCAAATCTCATATCCGGCAATTAAATTAAAACGTGTCTTTTTCAAAAGCCCATTCGATCGGAAATCTAAATTTCGGTATCAAATGCCCCCATTTATGTTATTTTATTATTTCATAATAAAATAATGTAAATGTCTTGCCCGAAAGAAAAATTAAAAATTACTCCTGTATTTTGAATAATCGGCAACACTCCCATTATATACAATTTTCAATTACACTGTTTTTGAAATTGGTTATTAACACATTTTCTCATTAATCTTTTTAACATGACAAACAATTGTACACTTGACTAAACATTAATCCTTAAATACTAATTACAATATGTTATGGTTTCTTCTGTGAAGCTTCTATATAAAGGTTAAACTTCAAGAGTCTTTCTTTATACTTCCTTCTTTTAGTTCATGTTTGCTCACTTCGCTCTCACTATCACTTGCACTGTGATTTTTCACTTTTGTTATTGTAACACATATCTGTACTATATCCTTTAAGCACTAAAATGTACATATATTTATATAAATCCATTACACTCTTTAGACAAGTTCTTTCTTTGTCTTTCTGTGATAACTATCTATACATCTAAATATTTTAACAAATGTTTACAAAGTAAATATTCTGTTTTCTCTCTATGCGGAGATGAACATTTTAACAATCTTTCTGAAGCTGTTATTGTGAGCTCTATACAATATATTTTTAAGCTCTTTGTAGTAGATAGCAATTCACATTCTGCATTTTTCATGAATATGTAAGTACCTGACCAATATATGATTTTCAAGTAAGCTAACATTTACATTTTATCTCAAAGCTGATTGGGCGCCAATAGACAAATGACACTTCCAATTTTTCTTTTACATTAAATCAAGGTTCCAAGGCACCACACGGTTTCTTGTATGGTCGAAGGAGTTGTTTATGCCATCTTCCCAGACATTTTTCATTTTTAACATCTCTTAATTCATAGGTATGATAACCAAATTTTGATATAATTTCTGCAGGACCTTTATATAACAATTCCATCCTTTTGTTCCTACCTCTCAAGGCACTTGATAACTTATGGTCTTTAACTAGTACCCAATCGCCTATCTTAGGTTCCCATTTCTGTTTTCTACTCTTTTTCTTTAATTTTCGCTTCTCTGCCTTTTTCTTGATTCGTTCAAAAGCAATTTTCGCTCTTTCTTCCTCACTTAACTGAATGTCATTAATTTTCAGTGTTTTTGGTTCCCCTATCAATATTGGTTCTGGTTCAATTCCTAACATTAATTTTATTGGTGCAAATCCAGTAGTTACATTAATGGTGTGATTGATAATCTTTTCTATCAATGGACAATATTTCACCCAATCCTTGTGATTATGATGTGTAAGTACACGTAAATAAATTCCTATATCTCGGAGGACACGTTCTGTTGGATTCCCTGATGGAAAGTATGAGGAACAATGATATAACTTTATCTCATGATTTTCTAGGGTTTCTTTAAAGATTTTGCTCCGATGAACTGTAGCATTATCTGTTAAGATTGCCTGAATCTTGCCATATTTAGGCACATAATCTTTTATTATCTTTCCTACACATGTTTTGCTGCTGATATTCCTAACAGGATAAATTTTAATAAATTTACTAAAAACATCATGAAGAACAAACATATATCTACATCCAAATTGTCCTACTGGTAGCTCCCCATGTGCATCAGCAGTAACTAGTACATTTTTCCCTTCTCTTATGATTGTCTGAGGTTCTATATCAAATTTGATATTAAATGGTTTGGCTCTTTGACATAAATTACAGCTTGAACATATTTTTCTCACTTTCTTTGCCAAATGTTTTATATAAAAATGGTCACTAATTACCATGATTAGCTTTTCACTACCTGAATGAGCTAGTGTTTTGTGATAAGCAAGTATAAGTTTCTCTTGTAAAGCTTTTGGTACCATTACTTTCCATTTAGGTTCAATTCTTCCATGAAATTTATAGATTTTTCCCTCATAAATACCTATATTATCTTTTAGATTTTCTGTGATTGGTTGTGCCTTTTCTCTCAATTTCTTAAGTTCATCGTCCTCTGTCTGTAATTGTTCCAAATTTCGAAATTCTTTAGCTAATTGAGTCCCTTCTAAGGTTTTCAAATATAGTATGGTTACATCATGTTTGTTGTCACTAATTGTATCTGGTATTGTATAATTGGTTTTCATCCTTGATAACAAATCACTAAAAATATTTTGACTTCCTGCTATGTGTTTGATTTCTATGTTATGGGATGTGATCTCATGTATATATCTAGAAATACGTGTGCTTGTGAGTTTGCAAGAGTTCATAAATGCCAAACTAACATGATCTGTGTAAACTATTACTGGGTTGTTATATACATATTGCTTAAATTTTACAAGTGCAAAGTAAATAGCTGCTATTTCTTTTTCTGTAGTGCAAGCCTGTGATTCAGTCCTTGAAAGCCCCCTTGAAGCTACAGCAATGAGGTGATATTTTCCTTCCTCATCTTTTTGTAATATGACACTACCATAACCAAGTCCTGAAGCATCTGTATAAATTATGTAGGGGAGATCTTCCCTAGGTTTTTCCAATAAAATTGACGCTGCAAACAATGTTTTTACCTTTTCGAAAGATTCTTGTTCTACTGATGACCATTGCCATTTTACATCTTTTCTCAAAAGTTGTCTTAATGGGGCTACTACGGTTGCATATTCCAGGATAAATCTTGACTGATAATTTAGAATACCAAGAAATCTTCTCAATTGTTTTATATTTTTAGGAGCTGGTATTTTATTTATGCTTTCAATTCTGTCGGGATTAGGCCTGATTCCCTCATTTGAAATAACATAACCTAAAAATTCTGTCTGTTTCACAAAGAATGCAGTTTTACTTGGCTTTATTGTCATGTTTGCTTTCTTTAACTGACTAAGCACATAATTGATATGATTTAAATGATCCTCTATATTTTCTGAAAAAATTACAAAATCATCCACATACTGAGCTACAAATTTCTTTATGGTTTCTCCAAAAATTTCATACAAAGCTCTTAATAGTGCACTACCACTGGTATTCATACCAAAGGCGCAAACTCGAAACTGATATAATATTCCTGAATGTAAAAACGCTGTATATTTTCTTAAATCTTCTCTAAGTGGGATCTGCCAAAAAGATGCTGTAAGATCTAAAGTAGAAAAAATTTTGCCCTTCTGCAATTTGTTCAATATTACCTCTACACTTTCTGGTCTAAATCTATCAGGTTTACAATGTTGATTTAGTTTTCTCGCGTCTAATGTCACCCTAATCTTTCCATTGGCCTTATTTACAATACATAGGGGATTCACAAACTCTGAATTCGAAATCTCAATAACCTCATCTTCTAACATTGACTTTATAACTGCATCTACCTCTTCTCTTATTGTACTAGGGATAGCTCTCGCTTTATGTGTAAAAGGTTTGATGGGTATCATCTCAAACGAATGAGTATAAATATTACATTTACCAGGTTTCTCAGAGAATACTTCTTTTTTTTTCGGATTAATATTTCAAACAGTTTATCCCTCTGTTGTTCATTTAGTTGATCAGCCTGAGTTACTTTTTTTCCTCAACAATTCTTCTAAGTCTTCACTACTCTCCCTATCATAGTACCTAGTTGCATCAGAAACCCTCAAATTGTCTATGAAATCATTTTTATCCCATTCTACATTTTCTTTATTATCGACACTGTACTCTTTGACATTTACTTCAGTTAATTCCATAGCTCCTACTTTAACATATTCTACAAAGAATGTATCCCCTTGGATTTCTTCTTCCTCTTTTTCTCTTACAATAGTTTCTGAACTACTATCTTCCACAAAAGGCACTATAATGGTCTCATCTTCAACTTTCATTTCTAGAATCATGTTTTTAAAATTCACCACAGCTTCCCAGGCATAAAGACAATCACAACCTATTATAATATCTGTAACAAGTCTTCCTACAATCAGAAATAAAATTCCAAGTATTCTCCCATTTATTTCAATATTTATCATTGCTTGAAATTTTACTCTCTCTTTTCGTTTTCCCACAGCTAGCGAGCAATATATCCCATTAACTGGTAAAGACATTACTTTAAAACCACTACTTTGTAAATTATCATAAAAATTTTGTGAGCATACTGTGCTATTTGATCCCGTATCTATAATTGCATTGTATTGTTTTCCATTTACTCCAATTTTGATTTTAGGTGGATCTCCTACTTTTTCGTTTTCGTCGATTCTATTTTTACATTCTCTTTTCTTTTGTATCATCATTTGCCTTCCAGGACTATTTATTTCCGAGTACTTATCACAATCATTACTAGGATACCCAGTTCTCACTGAAGGCGCGTTTGACCGGGTCTGGCGTTTCCCTGATTTTTATGTATGGCTCCTGTACTATTTCCCGAATTGTTACTTCTGTTTTCCTGCATTAAATCGGGGTTACTTCCTACCATGTTTTTGACCGTGTTAATGGCCTCGACCATTTCCGCATTTTCGGGGGAATTTCGTCCATTAGAATACCTTTCTTCCTGTCTTGGTGACCTCGGTCTAAACTCATTATCTCCGTTTGTCCAATACCCATCATTTGAATTTCTACTATGTCCAAAATAACGTCCCCGTCTACCTCGATCAAATCTATTTGTATTCATATAATTTACCCTTATATTTCTTCCCCTTTGATTACCATTTCTATTTTGGTGACGCCCTTCCTGGTTATATCTACCTTGATTTTCCCACCGGAATGATTCCATCCTTGGTACTGGTCCTTTATATCTTTCCCTAATCTCACTTCTATTCTGATAATACTGTGCCCCTTGCCCGAAAGAATTTACAGTTTCTTTTTCTTCATATTTATTTCCAAATGCGTGTTTTGGCTTATTGACTTCTAAGGCTGATAATAATTCTATCATAGCTGCAATGCTATCGGGTCGGGCTATGATTAGGTAGTGTTGAAGCGTTTCCGGAAAATGTGGAGTCACTATATTTATTAGATCTTTTTCGTCTAAAGGAGGATCCAACATCTTCGATTTTCTCGCTATTCTCATAAAATAGTTTACCATCGATTCCTCCGATCTAGGATTAAACTTTCCATTGCTTAATTCAACTCTAATATTAGCCTGCCTACTAGCTCCCCAATATCTGGTTAAAAAGATGTTTCTAAAGGTCCTGTAATCATTATTGTTACCCATAGAAAGGCCTAGCCAATTAGCAGCATTACCCTTTAGGCATTTTCTTACTATCACCATCTTGTACTCCTCTGGTATACGTTTCACCGTGAAGTACTCTTGTAACCCTTCTAAAAAGGCTTTAGGATCCTCTGAATCTTCATTTTCAAAAACTGGAGGTGTCATTTCATTTAAGACATGGTTAGGCCAATGTAAATTTGAATTGTCACCTATCCCTGAGCTATTTCCGAGATCAGAATGGGAATTACTGTTACCCCTATTTTGCATCGAAATGTCAGCTGATACACCTGGTATTGCCTCGTTTCTTGCAACTTCATTACTAAGATTGTTGTGATTACATGCATTTTCATTTAATTTCAAATTTTCTAAGGCCTCTTTTACCTGAGTAATTTCTGTTACTACCCCTTTTATTTGGTCTGTAACATCCTCCAAATTTCTAGCCTGCCTTTCACTTTCTACATCAGATCTTTCTATTCTAACTTTACACCCCTGTAACTCTTCTCTAATTTCTTCCCTGTCTTTATCTAACCTTTGTACTACCTCTTCCCTTTGTTTGTCTAAACTATATGTTACTCTTTCCCTTTCTTTATCTAATTTTTCACTAACTTGTTGACCTAATTTCTTTTCAGAATTCTTTACTTCTTGCCTTATTGTCTCTAATTCTCCCTTAACCTGTTCTCTATTTTCTTTTACTTCACTACTGACTTTATTAATTTCCTCCCTAACTTCTTCCCTAAAGGTTTCTAAAGCTCTCTTCTGATTTTCCAATTGCATTCCCAATTCCTGTTGTCCCTTCTCTAATTTCTGTCCTAACTCTGTTCTTAATTCTTTACTAGTTTCATCTATCTTTTGACTTAACTCTGTACTCATCTTTTGACTTAACTCTGTACTCATCTTTTTCACTGTTCTTAATTCTTTACTATTTTCATCTATCTTTTGACTTAACTCTGTACTCATCTTTTTCATTATCGTTTGAAACATATTCTCTATTTCTGACATAAATGCTGGCCTTTCTGAATTACTACTAAACATTTCTGAACTACCTCTAGGTGTTTCTCTAACGTTCTGATCTTCTACTTCTTGGCATATTCTGCTACCAATTACATTCTGATTAAATTCTTCCATCCTACTTACACTTTTCTCAATTTCCGGACTTTCAAAACCTAAAAAGTCTGTATCACTGTCTTCCATTTCTAAGCTATTTACATGTGTTTTTCTACTCACCAAAATTTTCAATATTTTCACTATTTCACTTTAACTGCACTTAAACTTGTTCACTACACGTTTCACAGATGTTGACACGCTGGGCACCTTCTTGTCTGCTGGTTCGATGCTGATCTGGTCGTCTTGGGGGTTTGGTCCATTCTTTCGACGCCACACGTTGGGAAGCCAATTTGAAGCTGTATAATCGTTGTGTCCTAGTTATTGGATCGCCATTTGAAGCTGAAGTCGTTGGTGACGTGACGTTGCCCTTAGATGTAGCTCGCCCCGGCTAGTTCTGCAAAAGATCTCTTTATCTCGGGTTTGCGTAAGTGTAATGGACAACCCAAGAACAACTTTATATATTATTTATTTTAAATATTTTCGGGAGCTATGCCGAAAATATTTGTATCTGTAGAGGAATCGCCCTCACATCTGCGCAGCACGACCTCCCGTACTGGTCTCTCGTTGAGTAGTGACGCTTTCTCTCTTACCCACGCTAAAAAGCCGTTCGCTCCATTTGAATGTCATGACGTCATCCAAGAAAGCCTCGTATCCAAAATGCTATTTCCTTTTCCCGCAATTTAGAAATGTCCCTTTCTATTATAACATGTTCTTTTATGAATTTCGAATATATAATTACCTTTTTAGGATTAAACGATGTTTACTTTATATTTTATTAGATATCTCGCGCGACTTTTAAGGTTTGTAGAACTGACTTTCGAACGTGTATTTAAACTATGTGGTATGACGTCATGACTCGTTAATTTCAAACCAATAATGCGTTTATTCTACAAATTTAACGACTATTATTTACTCATATCTTGCTCACCTTACAACACTTCCTGCTATATTATCTATTTATGTTATTACTCAATATTTATCGCAAATCTCATATCCGGCAATTAAATTAAAACGTGTCTTTTTCAAAAGCCCATTCGATCGGAAATCTAAATTTCGGTATCACTACTCTGTTCATGATGAAAAGCTGCTTATTGATGTAGAGAACTTTTGTCAGTAAAAATCATTTTACTGTTTCCATTGATTTTGATTTTCTGTCCTATCAGAGTTTGAAAAAAAATTAGCCCTCATCCATACCTCAGGTTACATTTAGAAAACAGGGGAACTATGTTCACCACCTACTTTTAACTATATATAATCATGCTTTTGGATAATATACAGCAGATTTTTTTATTTCATTAATGAAAATTCCCTTCCCATCTTAATCATTTGTCTGTAAGGCTTAACACTAATATATTCATTACAGTTGTATTAATGACAAGATAAAGATCATAAAGTATCAGAATTTATGTTTATTTTCACTTCTTCAATCACCACTTAATCTTATACATCTGCTCTCTTGTATATTATATACTAGTAATATACCAGACCAACTTTCATAACATAAATAATGGACACCTCAGAGTGTATGTAGGATATGCAACTCAGATTTTGATTTTCTGAATTTGGTAATCTTAGAATTAAGTAATTGTGCACTTTTCTCAAAATGAAAACCATTGGAAACATAATGGAGGGCTATAAGCAATTAAAGGAATTATAATATATTTTTAATTATGCAAAATAGTAAAATGTAAAGTTAAAATGTTGTTCATGTTCAGTTAATGAGATGGCTCAACTGGCCAGATTCCACTGCTATCCTTAATCACCAGGCTCTGCAAGGACTCTGTAATGCTTTTGATATGGAAATCCAGGCTGAAGGATGCACTAAGGAGAACAAAAGTCATCCCTCCATGTTGATGAGCTAACTTGGACTTGCCTACTAAGCAATCTGAGATTCCTTAGAAACAAAAGAAGCAATCTGATAAAACAAATAATTAAAAGCAAAAACATACAAGTAAATCTGCCAATGTACGAGGATTATACCAAAAGTTGTGAGCAAGCCCTTGGTAGGTGATAATAAAAGCAAGCTGTGACTCATGAGCCATGGCTTGTAGCAAAACCAAATTGTTGGTAGCAGCGAGTCACAGATTTGCTTTTAATAAAAACTTTCCCTACATGCTGAGCCTTGGCTCTAGATTGTAGGTCTCTGATTCATGTTTCCTGTCTTCCTGCAATGCAAACACATTATTGTACCCTTACTACCGGGATAGTAAACATTAGGTATTTTTGTGGAGTATATCCATAAAAAGCAGTCAGTTGGCATCCTGTTTTATTAACTAATTGATATTTTTGAGAGATTACAAAATGTAAAATAATTAAAATACATTACACAAGTAATAAAATATATGTTAATCTACAAAGAGTAAACTATAAGCAAGTTACATAAATAGCAATAATCAGTTATACTTTAATGTAAATTACATTGCTTCTCTACTGTCTCAGAAGGAGAAAAAATTGGATTTGATTACACTCCAGCAAATTCTGAAGCCTCTGAAAACACAGGGTCCAAAGAAAATGCAAGCCATAATAATGATAAGGTTTTCCTATATACATTTATTGTAAAATCACATATGATTGTCCTGTGGGACCCAGCAAGTCTGTAAGCAATTAGCAATTGGAAGATTATGGGACCAAAGATACAAGAGATATCTTTTGGCCTCTCATTTTGGTTATTATACTTTATATATGTTTTGAATAACTTAATAAATCATATTTCACTCGCAAAGATATTTATTTCTTTGTTATTGATTTTACAATAATAATCATAATAATAGTAATAATAATAATAATTAAAAATAAAATAATTATGACTAACCATGAAAGCCTTAATTTATTAATAATTTAGTATACCTTTTCTAATAAAAATCATTATACAGCATTCTTTCTTTACATAATTCCAGTTGAATTGTTTGACAGGTTAGGGACTTTTCTATATTTACCTGGAAGCAGAGCCAGTTTTGCAGCATTTTTTACCCAAGTGGACTTAAACGACTGCTGCCCCTGTAAAAGATATATGCATTATCCAATACCATTAATTTACATTTTACATATATTTGCACTTAATCTATGAATGTGAAAATGCCATTATGTTCAAATGAAAATGCAACTATTTCTGTGGCACTTAATTCAGGGTATGCTTGTCAACTGAAAATAAGTGACAGTCTACCTTTCACCCAAGGTAAATACTCAAGCTTTATTTTAATTGTCAAGTGTGCAAAGTGCCCAAAATAATTATTTATGAATGCCTTAATTCAAATGTCAGCTGGTTATTTCACCTCCACCATTCATACTTTCAATGGTCACAATATTTACAATATTTGGGCCTTAAAAGTGCAACAGGATTTTTTTTTAAAATCTGTATTCAAAAAGTATTTTTAATTCCGTAAAACTATATCATTATTAATTCTATCACCATACTATGACCCTGTTAAATCTAAACTCCAATGTTTGTCTAGTGACTTAATAATATTATTTGTCTTTTTGTTTACTTTGTCAATTTGGCAACCTGCAAATGTGGGAAGTTGTTGATTATTTTAATAAAATATATGAGCTCATTCCCTTCAAAGGCTATGGCACATTTCCCCCCAAAACAGTCACTTCCCCCTAATTTTTTACCAAGATCTCATTTTCAACTATTTAGCTCCTTTTTATGCAGCTGGAAAGCTTTAACGAACAGGCTTTCTTAATAAATATTATAGAAACTGTGATGATACCAATACACACTACATTTTTAAATAACTGAAAAGTTAAGAACAAAAATCTAATAGCATTTGCAGGAAAAATATAAATAAAAATGTTTGGCAAGTGGTGTATTTTATTACTTTAATATTCAATGTGTCCAATTGCATATGTCTGAATAGACAATAGATTAAATGTAACAATGCTATATGTTCTGAGCATATTATTTCCAAAAATGGTCATCTGATACACCACGTTATGCAATATAGTCTGAATGTGCTTCACATTACTTTCTTTTTTTTTATGTAGCAAAATTGTAATAAAGGAATATTATAGGTTTAGATTATGTCCTGACTTGTTAGAACAGTGTAATATTAATTAAACTATAATTACTGAATTATAAATATAATATACTTGAAATATATATGTATGTTAATGCATAATAGAGAAATTTATTAATTTGTACTGGACTTACATATTTCAACATGGGCCTATAATACATTATTTTGCCAATAGTCGAATAAATAACCAACATTCATACAAATGAGCATACAAAGATAAATTTACATGGAAAAGTACTGGATATGTTTTGTGTCCACTCTGGATGAACTTTAAAGAGAAGCAATTTTCAGTTTTGCATACTCGTTTAAGCAGATTTATCAATACTTTTGCCATTGGGAAGTAACTTTAAAGTGTCATTTTTGGAGGACAGGATGAGCACATTAGACAGTCAAACAACTCCTATTGTACCTCTCAGCCTATTTTTGGCAATTTTCAACCTATTGATAATTCTTTCTCCAGAGCAACATGTTATAGGCAATGAAATATTATATGATTTGAAGTTTTCATGGCAGTGATTATTGATTAGAGCTTCTCAGGTTACTGGTTGTGTAATATTTATGAAATATTTTGGCCATCATCAGGAAATGAATAATCAATACATAACTGTCTCAAACTCACGGCCTTCTTCAGGAACGTTTATTGTATAAGATTTGAAGCTTTTAGGGCAATTATGGTAGCCAGTGTCCCATGGGTCAATCCAGCACCCATAAAACACGACTTTTTCATAGGAGGTTCAAAATTTTTTAATGAATAATAGGCATCAAATAAGGAGACCTGTATTTTTTTATTTCCATATTTTTAAATTACTTGCTTAATTATGGCTATTAGAAATTAAGCAATTTCTGCATGCACCCTAATATAAAATCACATGTTAGTCTAAGGCCATATAGAGTTGAGAGTTGAGGTTTGGCACACTGGAAAGGTTACACTTTTAACAACCTTCAATCAATCATTATTACACATAAATTTTGGACTATTTTTTTGATGGTATATTTTTTAAAACCAAAAATAGAATTTAAATCAATGTGTTAAAAATCTAAAAAAAATATGCACATATTCCCTGAAATTTTATCTATAAAATAAGATGTTGAAAACTATGGAGCTTGCATTAGTGCATTTGCTACAATTTTTTTTCTGGAGGTCTGCAAGTACTCATGGAGGACAGGAAGTAGTGATCCGTTTGTACAGCTGGATTCACCTTGAAAGCGAGTAACAAGCCAGGTGACTGCAGACAGCATGCGAATTGGTGCGTCAGTTATGCTACTCAGATAACTTCTTCTTACTAAGACAGTACAGTCCATGCAGAACAATGTCTCCACAATGTACCTTCTTTCTGATACTCCTGTGGCATCTGATACGTGCTTTTGAACTTTTTAATTTTTTTGTAAAAATCTTCTGATGTAAGCAGTTTTTTGCTTTTAGCTTCTTCCTTCATGTACGTCCATACATTTGAGATAATTTTTCTACTCTGACTGTGTAATGTTTTGGTCCCTAATTTAGAACGTACAGGTGGTAATTGATTTACGCTATGATCAATGTCTCACAAATTTACTATATTCGCTCTTTATCGCAAAGATCTATGTCTTCAACTGCACGCTGCACTAAAAAGTACGTGTGAATTAGCAAGAACTGTCTCAGATCATGCAGATATCACTACCTTCCCCCTCCTTCCCCATGTGCATGGTTTCATTTGCAGAATTATACAATATGAGCTGATGCAACAGACAAAAGCTATGGATTTGCCAACAAGACTTCCAGCCAAGGTCAGGGGCCAAGAATGGTGGGTCCAGCTGTGCTTTAAAATTACACTCTTTCATTCCTTCGTCAAAAACTGAAGCTTTAGTGAAACAATTTTCTTTCGAAGAAGGAGGTAAGCTGTGTGTTGTATGGAAACATTAGTTTAAAATGCATATTTTAAAAACATTTTGAAGATGCTAATAGTGTACATAAATAGTGTCAGCTAGAAGTGTTCTTACTATACTGTTGTAACGTTCATGGAATCTCAAGCAATGAACAGTTGCCGTAATGGAAGGTGGCAATTGTGTGAGGTTACTGTAGCCATCACCGCTGCCACGCGAATTTGCTGCACTGATTTGCAAAGTTAATTACAACTGAACTATTGGAGACTCCATTCTGATCTTTTCTGAAAATATTGAATAAACTTCATTTTATTTCTAGTTTTCTTTTCCAGATTTTTAAATGGTTGAGTTCATGTTATTATCTAACTTTAAAGCTTTAATCGTATAAAACATAATATTAATAATAATTAATAAAATGTTCTAATAAATACCTCACGAAATACTGAGATTTATCTTTAATTTGAGTCTAAGATCAAGAAATTTGCTTCATTACAATCGGAGGTATGATTGATCGAAGAGTGAGGAGCGCGCAATTTTTGGGACATTTCAAAAATTAATATCTGCCAAAATACATTTTTTTTATAAAACAAAGAAACACAGGCCAAATATATTTTGTTCCAAAACACCAAAAAAAAAAATTTCAAGAAAATCTGAGAGATCAAGGTCATTTTTTGCCATATTTTGTGCGATTTGACGTGGAATGACTCCCATATGGCCAATGGCTGAGCACAGCTTGGACAAGAATATTTAAAAACAAGGGACAACAGCTAGGTTCATTGCCCTAAAAGTTTCAAATATTGTATAATAAATATTCTTTAGGAACACCATGATTTTAAGATGGCTGTTTATATCATTTGCAGTTTTCGGTTAAGGCCATGAGTTTGAGATGGTCATTTATTGTTTGTTTGTTTCCTGATGATGACCATGAAGTTTAATATGGCTGAAAGCTTGAATAATTTCATAAATATTACATAGCTCATAACCCAAGAAGCTATAGTCAATTAAATAATATATTAGATTTGGATACCTAACGTACCTGTAAGACATCATAAAATCTTTCTTTATGTAATTCAGAAACCTTTTTTTTTTGTGACTTATTGGTCCCTTCATCTTGATGAGATGATTCATCATCATAGTCTGAGGTGTTGCTTTCTTCTTGTTTACTCTGATCACATGAACTCAGCAGAACTGTGCTTGAGACAGTTCTAAACAAATCCTTATATCAAGCTGCTATTTTGTTAATAATCTGAAAAAATTTGAAACTTTCCACCTAAAGAATCTGTTTTTCTGAAAGCTAACATTGCTTGTAAAAAATATCAACAGCAATCTTTGCTGAAAGGGCTTCTTGGTAGTGGTAATATAATTTATCTGTTTGCTGTATCAAATCAACCTTATGAACACTGTGAAATATTAAAAATTTCATTGGGTGCCACCCATATGTTGGTGAAAGAAATTTATACATGAGATGTGCTTGTGTGCAGTGGGTTGCAAGATTACTGATTCCCAAACAAAAGTACATTTAAGATCTGGAGTTTCTTTCAAGGGTGTTCATGGCTAATGAAACTTGGCTATACCCATTTGATCCTGAGACCAACCAGGAAAGCTCTGTGTGGAATTTCCTTCATCAACAGTCCCCAAAAAAGGCAGAAGTGGCTCCTTCTGCTGGCAAAGTTATGGTCATCTCATTTTTTGATATTTATGGAATGGTTTTTCAGCATGTTGTACTTGCACATACATCAATAATTGTGCAGTACTACAGACGTGTCCTACAGGTACATTTCAGGAGCAATAGATCACATATCCACAAAACAAACTCGTTCTGCCCCACAATAATGTACAACTACATATTGCAATTGTTATTACTGAATATCTTGCAAAAATAAATGTGGAGTGCATCTCTCACCCTATTTAACGCTATATGACCTTTTTCTATTTCCAATCCCACAGATAACTTGGGTTGATATTTTCCATCTTCAGAAATAGTAGTGAAGGCTGCAGAGGCAATTCAGAAGAATCTTTAAAAAATTGTTTCCATTTGCAAATGGTTCTTTGCAGACTGGCAGAAACACTGAGACGGGGCATCACATCCAAAGGAGATTTATTTTGAGAAGGACCATAAAAACTATGAAGATGAGTAAAAGTATGTTGTAAAAAAAATTATGGTCATTCTTTATTGACCAGCCCTTATAAATAAACGAAAAATATGAATATTAGTGCTGAAAGAAAATGTTATTCATCATTTTATAGTAAAATTCTTAATTCAACTGCAATACTTTTCCCTTGCATTAACTGTGTATTACAGCATATTCTAAGCTATGTTAAACTTGTTCTATGTAAGAATTGCAATACCTAGAGTAATACGTTAACTTTTTCTTTTCCAAAAATTAATCATTTGTGTCCTTGACATGGTTACTTACCTCTCTGCTAAAGAATATTCCAAAACAGGAGTTAAGATGCACAGTTGATTTCATTCGTACAGTTGCTTCTTAAATTGCAAGCGTCTATGCACTCCAAAACCAGATACAGCTATAAGGGTTAGAATTGCAAATGTGGAACCCACAGCTAAGGGTGCAGTTTCATCCCTAAACAAGGTGCACACGTGCTCTGAAATAAATATAAAGTGTGTGGATTAGATTAGAGAAAACATGATATGTATAGCTTGAAATTAGCCACAGGTCTCCGTAGTTTTCTTTTGTTAAAGTATTGACTTTGGTAGGTACCTAAAAATTTGTAGAGGTAAGCATACCTATTAAAGTTATCATCTGTAAGATTTCAAAATCTACCACTTTTGCTTGATTGATTTCAATTTTGACAAATATTTTGAACATAGTTAATAGCTAACATACCAAATTTCAAATCCTTTGTGCACCATAGTTCTAAAAATATTAATTGCTTTATCATAGTTTTGTTGGTATTTTGAAAATTGCTTCACACAATGCAATTATACCTTTAAAAATCTTATATTTTGTAAGCTTACTCTATAATAGCATTTTAACAAATTATAGGAGGGAATTTTTAAAGCAGCATTAGATTTGTGAAAATACATTTTTAAAATATGAATTTATTGAGTACCAAAGCATATACATGTTGGGCTGCCCATGAACTTGGGCCCTAGCTCCTCTGTCATGTGACAACCCTCTGCGATTCTCTACATATAATTTTTACTTTCTCTACTGGTAAGTAGAGGAAGTATTGTATTCCACACAAAAATTTGATGTCGAGATTTCACCAGAAATATATGTTTTGAGGCCCCCTGAATCCAAGAAAAAGCATTTTTGGAAAAAAGTCTGTGTGTATGTCAGTCTGTGTGTGTCATTCTGCGGACAGCAAAACTAAAAAATGAAAAGTCGGTTAAAAACCAAAGTTGGTATTTAAGTTTAATGTCTTTCAAGGATGCGAAGATTTTGAACAAAATAGCCCCACCCTAAACTACCCTTTACATGGAAAATTTTTCGAAAATTTTGATTTTCTTGATTTTTCTAAAGAGGTACCAAAAATGTATGTATACAATGGTGATCAGCAGAGAAAGGATTTATATGTAAATACATATTTGCTTATAAAGCTAATATCATTATATTTTGCATTGCCATTATGTTTCACAATGTGTAGAGTTGAAAAATGCTATTTTTACTTTCCATATTTCTCCATATTTTACAATTTAGTACATATTTTAATTAATTTCCATATATTTTCAATATTTCTATAAAACAGCCTATCTTAATAAAATAAAACAAAATTCCATTAAAACACATTTGAGACAGGATATTGTAAGACCCCAAAAGAAAATCGTTTATGTGAATATTTGTTAAGAGTGTAATTTGTTTTTTATGTTGGTATGAGATAGTTAAATGACGAAAACGTGTTACTAATGTTCATTGTTGCGAACAATTAAGTTTGTTTAAAGACGTCATAAATATTTCCATATTTAATTTTAATATATATGTATAAATAAAAGAATTATATGTGTTCAATATTGAAAGCGAAGGGAGAATGGCTAAGGATCGCTTCCCTAACAATGCGGGAACTATTTGATGAACGCATATGCGGATGTACACATGGCAGTCAGAATGCTAGACTCGCAACCAAAAGAATTGGGATTAGCGTACGTGTCTTTGGTGTAGATGGACACATTTTTATGTGTGCGCGTCATAAAATAGTGAAAGTAAATTTGCTAAGTGTTTAAAGACCATTAATTTGTGTAAAATAAGTGAAACATTAGCAAACTTTAATAAGTTAGTTAATACAACGTGTGCAATTAAATGAAAGGACGTGAAATAGACGAAGTGTAAAGTGATAGAAAACACATTTAGCAAAATATCGCTAAATTTTCAGACATTAAATCTTGGCGATGCTAGGGAAGTCGATCCACTGAAATAAAAGACTTGTAACTGTGATACGATTTAAATACTGTGAACAAGAAGGTGCGAATAAAATATTTCACTAAAGTTAACCCCGAGTGTATGTTCATTCCATCCAGTACCACGACCCGAGATAACGAAAGAGTCAAAAGCTCATCACCATCACCATATTAAAAATAAAAAAAGCACCAAATGGCGCCCCACAAATTTCGGGTGGAATGAAAATCTACGGGAAATGAACTTACGTGAAATATCAAGTGGTGCCAAATCTTCGTGCCAAAAAGGAAGAAGACGCCATTAGACAATCCTTTGAGATTTATAACTTCGGAGACGTCACCAAATTGTAATCCAGCGAAGGAAGTGCCTAAAAACACTGAAGAATGGGTAATCAATGCGGGAAAACATCAGAGATCGTCTAGCAAAGTCAACCACCCAGGGGATGCACGTGACAAGATCAATCAACGAGAAAAAGTAGCATAAAAAATTTCTATTTTTATGTTCATTTCATTTTTATGTTACTGCAAAGTGGCAAAATAGTAGGACTTTTAAGCCAAAGTGAACTGAATAAAAAAACGAGAATGTCGTGAAAAGAGAAAGTGGTAGGAACCGGAATAGGGAAAGGGGCAGATAAGCCTAGTTATCAGACAGGAACAGAAAGTGAGGAAGAGATAGCAATAGAAAAAGACCAAAGGTTACTAATGATCATGTTTGAAAGACTAGAACAGAATATGAAGGAAATAGGTCAGAAAATGGAACAAAATAAGGTAGAATTAAAACAGGACATAGAACAAAGTTTAGATCAGAAACTAGAACAGAATAAGGAAGAAATAGGTCAGAAAATGGAGGAAGTGAGACAGGACTTAGCACAGAAAATAGAATTAGGAAGACAGAACTTAGAACAGAAAATAGAATTAGGAAGACAGGAGTGTAAAGAAAATATGAAAGTAATGGAAACTAATTTAAAATTAGTACATAAAAACATAAATGAGACAAAGGAAGCTTTAGAAGCTAGGATAGAAATCATAGGATGATTCCAGATGGGGAAAATAGAATCGGAAATGAGAGAAAATAAGATTGTATTAGAAGGAGAAACTGGTAGATGTAGAGATGAAATAACAGAATATAATGCAAGTGTAGACTGTAAGATTACAAATGTAAAAGTATAAATAACTGAGGAATTAAGGAAACAAATTGAGGTAGTGAAGAAAGGATTTATTAATGAAACTGTAGAACAAATTGTCATTCCTAAAATTAAGACTATGGCTGATGTAGTACAATCACAACAAGAGGCTATGACTGATATGAAACAAAGTCACTTAGAAATAAAGAATAATTTAAAATCAATTTGTGAAGAAACGAGAAAAGGAAAATAAAGTTTGGCTAATGTAAATGATGTGAATACACTACAAAGGCAAAATGATGATTTAGATGTAAATGATGTACAAGATGAAAGTTATTTGGATAATGTACAATTAAACAATGACACAACACACAACACATGCTACACCAACAGCATACTACATGAAATCACACCACCTACATTTGACGAGGAGAAGGGAGACAATCTAAAACTCTTTGTTAAGGAGATAGAAGAGTGTTTTAAAGTGAAAAGGATACCAAATGAGCTTAGGATGATGATAGTCAAGAAAAGCTTAAAAAAACAAAGCATTAGAATGGCTATGGTTAACACTAGCTGGTCATGAATCGTATAGCTCATTCAGAAATCTATTCCTATCAAGGTATTGGGGCCCAGCTAAGCAAAACCAAACTAGGGTAGAGCTAGCGACAGGTAGATATGATCCGACCAAAGGGTTATCGCTAGTCGATTATTTTATGAAAGTAGCCAACAAAGGGAAGCTATTAGACCCTAACCTGTCGGAAGCAGAGTTAATTACCAGCATAACAAGACATTTCCCAGACACAGTGAGAACAGGGTTAATTGTTGCAAGGCCAGTAGATTTTGCAGACATGATAGAATTACTAACAGCCTTCAGAACGCAAAATGGTCGGCCTAATGAGCATAGACATAGGAACGGTCACCCAAACTCACCTATCTTAAACAGGAGCGCGACTACAAACAACCAGAATGAGAGAGAAAATAGAAATACTAGGAGCACCCATGACAGGGGGAGAGGGGCACACCATTTCCCACAACCACACAATCATGGCAAAAGAATGGAGAACACGAGACAGCGGTACCACGACACAATACCAAGGGGTAAATCGAGACACCAAACATATACATATGATCGTGGGAGACCAGGAGACCGTACCCATCAAGTGAACCACATACAATTCTGTAGAGAATACTTGAACAACCGAAGATCGCCATGCAACAGGGGTTCACACCAAAGGGGCGGAAACCAATGGAACACTGGCAACATAAGATAACAGAAAGTAAATGGAAATGTGCCAAATAGGGCAGATGTTGCACAGAATACAGAAATAACAACCATCACTAACACTCAGGGAAATTACCACAACTAAGTTTGCCCCAATCGAGTGGATGACCAACACAAAACCTAAGCAATTAACAATTGACATCAACACCATGATGGCCGCACAAAGAGAAAATGGAACTACTGTATACTGGACCGCTGGTCATAACAAAACAGCTGGGCGACCATACATATGAGCTACAGAATACAAATGGCAAGTTGGTAGGAAGATACCATAAAAACAAATTAAAACCATACAAAGAAAGGACCAAATAGCCTTTGCCATCAAATATGTAAGGCCGGAACAGTAGAGATGATGAAAAATAATAATTTTTAATGGGTTTTTTATAGAAAATTATATACAGGTTGGAAAATACAACAAGAAAGGAAATCAACATAGTCATTGGCTATAATGACCACTAAGAGCATTGTTAACAAGGACAGATGAGAATACTGATTGTCATTAGAGAAGTGAATTATAAGGATGAAAAAAAAATGTGTTCTTGACATAAGGATGTCAGGGACAAAAATAAAAAGGAATCAATTGTGATGACAAAGAGAAAATATTTTTGACACAAGGGTGTCGAGGGTGAATTAAGAATAAAAATAATATAGTTGCAGAATAATTATAAATATAAAAGTTTTCTCTTATAGAGATAAGAGATAAAGAAGTGACAGTGAAGTAAGAAAAGCCATAGTCAGAAAAGCAATGCCCATGAATTAAGATGGATATAGCCAATGTTAAGCTTGAAGAAATGTCGAACTAAAATAATGAATAAGAACCCAATGTCATAATAGCATCATTAGTAACATCAGAACTTAAGAATTGACTCAACGACCTACCCATACATAATAAGACTGCAAGACAGAGGACAAAGAACTGAATAAAATTGCCATACATATGATCATAATCATTAGCCTAAGATTTGTATCCTGTTTTTCTCTCCTCATAACAAGGAACATAAGTCAAAAGGCACACAATAAACCATGATACACTTAAAAAAATAATGTTTGTGTCAATGTCAAATGTAAAAACTTAGGAATATTTTAGGTGTTGTATTGTGTGGTAACTGAATATGTAAAATTTATAAAGACATGCCTGTGTCATGCCAAAACAAAAGACAAAAACAAACAGCAAAGAAGACTGTAAAGAAGAAAGGGTATTGTACAAAGTATTAAGTGTTAGAGGAATAGGGAGAAGTATTGTATTGTGTTTCAAGATTGTAAATGTAGGTGACAACTTGAAAAACAAAATAAGGGGCATGTGAGACAGGATGTCGTAAGACCCCAAAAGAAAATCGTTTATGTGAATATTTGTTAAGAGTGTAATTTGTTTTTGATGTTGGTATGAGTTGGTTAAATGACGAAAACGTGTTACTAATGTTCATTGTTATGAACAATTAAGTTTGTTTAAAGACGTCATAAATATTTCCATATTTAATTTTAATATATATGTATAAATAAAAGAATTATATGTGTTCAATATTGAAAGCGAAGGGAGAATGGCTAAGGATCGCTTCCCTAACAATGCGGGAACTATTTGATGAACGCATACGCGGATGTACACATGGCAGTCAGAATGCTACACTTGCAACCAAAAGAATTGGGATTAGCATATGTGTCTTTGGTGTAGATGGACGCATTTTTATGTGTGCGCGTCTTAAAATAGTGAAAGTAAATTTACTAAGTGTTTAAAGACCGTTAATTTTTGTAAAATAAGTGAAACATTAGCTAACTTTAATAAGTTAGTTAATACGGCGTGTGCAATTATATGAAAGGACGTGAAATAGATGAAGTGTAAAGTGATAGAAAACACATTTAGCAAAATATTGCTAAATTTTCAGACATTAAATCTTGGCGATGCTAGGGAAGTCGATCCACTGAAATAAAAGACTTGTAACTTTGATATGATTTAAATACTGTGAACAAGAAGGTGCGAATAAAATATTTCACTAAAGTTAACCCCGAGTGTATGTTCATTCCATCCAGTACCACGACCCGAGATATGAAAAGAGTCAAAAACTCATCACCATCGCCGTATTAAAAATAAAAACAGCACCACATTTCAAAGATGAAGTTTTAAACATTCCTTTCAAATCAGAGCTATTTGAAAATTAACGGTCCTCAACAACCTCAACAGTCCTCAACAATAGGAATTACGCGTCAGAATACTGTTGCAAGCCCATTTTTGCGACTGGCGGCTGACATGCACAAAGAGACAGATAGTGCAGTACAGAGATAAAAGGCTTGCCCAAACAGATAAAGATAGATAACTGGAAGGTACAGCATGGAGATAAAAAGCTTGCCAAAACAGATAAAGATAGGTAATTGGAAGGTTCTAGTGCATCTTGTTTGTTACATGAAAATACCGGTAATTTCTCGAACAGTGAGCAGAGCTATAAAAGAAGTCGCGAATCTCCAGTGAGGGAGAGTCGAATCGGAACTGATTTGTGTGCCTGCAGCTATTATGTTACGTCATCTTGCTGCCAAGGGCTGCAAATTGGACTTTTAATTCTACGAACCCACAAAGTCACAATACACATTGGTGGAGTTAAAGACGGTAAACATGCCAAAAGTATCACATCCAGTCACTTTAAAATTAAAAAGTTACATTTCAGAATTTAAAGATGATGGTTTATCAACAGACAATAAAATATTATTTTGTAATTTCTGTCAGTATGCAGTATCTTCTACTCAAAAGTTCCTGATGCAACAGCATATTCAAACTAGTAAACATCAGTCTAACAAACAACGAAACTCCAAGCAGAAACAATTGCTTTTTAACAGAACCAACAATATCGAATGCAAGGTCCGAGTTCAACATCAAACTGTGCTGTGCTCTCGTCTCTGCTGACATTCCTCTCTACAAACTGAAAAATGAGATCTTCAGGGAATTCCTTCAGGAATATACTCAACATACAATCCTGGATGAGTCAATGCTTAGGAAGACATATGCTCCAACCATCTACCATGAGACAGTACAGAAGATAAGAGATAAAATTAAAGATGGTCCAATTTGGGTTTCTGTCGATGAGATTACCGACAAAGAAGGTAGACTTGTTGGCAATGTAGTTATTGGTTTGTTAAGTGAACAATATTCTCAACAGATTCTTTTACATTGTGATGTTCTAGAAAAGTTGTTGTTGTTTTCTAGTGCCTTGCATCTGGCAATGAAGCCATTAGCATTCGTGCTTTCCAATACTTTTGAACTGTATGTTCTAGAAAAGTGCAATAACAAAACTGTAGTTAAACTGTTTAACGAAGCTATGGGTATCCTATGGCAACAGGGTATTATGTACGATAATGTGTTACTTTTTATTAGCGATGCTGCCCCTTATATGCTCAAAGCTGAACAAGCATTATCTGTAGTTTATCCTAAAATAATTCACTTAACGTGTGTGGCACATGCGTTTCATCGTGTTGCAGAAGTGATAAGGGGTAATTACTGTAAAGTAGATTTGTTGATTTCATAAGTGAAAAAAGTGCTGCTCAAAGCTCCCATTAGAGTTAATGCATTGAAAGAAATGTGCCCTGATATTCCATTGCCACCAAAACCAATTTTAACTAGATGGGGTACTTGGCTGGAAGCGGTTGAATATTATGCCGAACATATAGACTCCATTAAAAATCTTCTACTTGCATTGGATTCTGAAGGTGCAGTCTCAATTGATACTGCGAAAACAGTTGCCTGTTACACAAGTGTGAGGAATGACTTAACTTACATTAAGAACACATTTTCATGTATCATAAAAACACTCAAAAGTCTCCAAAATAGGCACCTTTCACTTCCTGAAAGCTTTGAAATTATAAATAGCACTATGGAACAATTGAGTTGCGGTAGAGGTGAAGTTGCAGACGCAGTAAGAGCTAAGGTGGACACTGTACTTTCAAAAAACCCTGGATATGAAGAGCTACGAAAGTTTGTTGCTGTGATGAGTGGAGATTCAACAGTGAAGGTAAACTTGGACTTATCCCCAGCAGACATCATGAAATTGAAGAATGCACGTGTTACTTCTGCTAATGTTGAACACAGTTTCAGTCAGTTTAAATCTGTTCTCATAGACAATAGAAGAAGATTCATTTTTCAGAACTTGAATGAAATGTTTGTAACTCATTGCTATTATAACAGACAATAGAAATTGTATTTTGTTTGAAGTTCACATAATAATTTAAAGACAAGGTATGTCCATTATTATATTCTTTGGTTAGTTTTATTAAAATATATCAATATTTATCATAGATAGTCATTTGTTTTATAATTATAAGTCCATATTTGATTCCATATTTTGGTAAAAATAACTGCATATATATTTACATATTTCATACATTTTTAGTCCATATAATTCCTTTCCATGGTGATTAGTTACAGTATCTTCTTTCATAAAGTTTGACCAATTTTAACCTTTAAAAGTACTTTAAAAAATGTTCTATAATTTCTGTTGTTAGCTTTTGGTTTGTGAGGTAAGATTCTGGCCAATTATAAGCTAGTCCTTTTATGCCAAAGTCAAACAATTATGTTAACACAATTTTATGGTTAATGGTATCAAAAGCTTTGCTTAAAAATATGCTAATTTCTTTATCTTTATTATCTGGGTCACCACTTCTAGCCTAAAGGTTCCATAATAGAAATAATTGATTCTTAAAAGGGATAAGTCAAAAAGGCTGGGAATGCTTACAGTATTGGCATTGCTTGTATGTTTAATTTAAAGCTGAACATCAACTAGGTATATATCAACAGATGCAGAGCTGGCAAATACAGCATGTTCTCTTTTCATGGCCCATAATGACATATTTGGGCCTTAAACAAACAAGTGATAAATTAAAAACTCCATATTGAGCTAACCTTCACCATGAAGAAGGAGAGGTTTTTTTTTTTTTTTTTTTTTTTTTTTTTTTTTTTTTTTTTTTTTTTTTTTTTTTTTTTTTTTTTTTTTTTTTTTTTTTTTTTGTGGTGGAGTTAATGCTCACTTTTACTACATGTGACACCACAGCAGTGACACTGATGATACATGAAATGAAGATGGAGCACCAGTGTAATGAGATGGTGGGGAACCGAAGAACCTAGAGGAAACCTGCCCTGTGCTACCTTGTCCACTGCAAATTCCACATGCAATTGCGGGATTGAACCCAGGCCACTTTGGTGAGGGGCGAATGATCTAATCACTCAACCATGGCGCGGTCCAGAGGGTGCATTATTTACCTACCTTCTGCAAGCTGTTATAGTTTCACATAACTGATATAATGTAACATGGCCTTGCAGCTGACTGTGAACCTGTTAACCTTAGCTACTGGATCACTTTTAAGATTACAAACTGTTATAGTCACCATCGTCGTCATCATTGTCATCATCATTGTCGTCATCATCATCATCATCATCATCATCATCACCATCACCACCATCACCACCACCACCATCTTCTTCTTCTTTATCATCATCATCATCATCATCATCGTCGTCATCGTCATTGTCGTCAGTCATCATCATCATCACCACCATCACCATCAATCATTACCATCATCATCATCATCATCATCATCATCATCATCATCACTGTTGTGATCCTTAATGTATTTAATTACAAGTAAGTAGCCACAGACAAAATAAATATCAATTGCATTTTATTAATTTATTCTAACCTGGACCAAATTCTCCATATCTGACAAAGGCTTGAAGCTGCAAATCTTCCAGTAAAAGAGTAGCTGTCATATCATCACCATTTAGCTCAGCATGAGCAATAGAACACACATATGATTTGCCCATTGGTGTCTTGAACAATTTAAATCTCTTGTTGTGAGGTGTTCTAAGTTTCTGAAACCCTGTAACATTATTAAACATGTGCTGCAAAAGATGATTGAAACATTTTTAGATATTTTAGCACTGAAAAAGTTAATCAAGGAAGTAACAGAAAAGAAAACAGTAAGCAAAGCAGTGTGTAAACAAGCTTAATAAAACAAATGGCACAATGGAAAGTGGTTTGAGTTTTAAAACTATTTAAACTATTTAGAGCTTAAGTAGTAATTTTATAGTCAAGAACAAAAATGTATTTGAATTGCTCAAAAACTCCATACTATGTTTTAAACTATTTAAAATATTTATGCTACATAGAATTTCCTTGTTTATAAACATTTGTAAAGTTGAGGTTCAAAATTATTTCCCTATTTGTTAGAATTACATTTTTGCAACCATTTCAATCATTGTTCGAGAGTAAAATTTTGTTTCAGTGGAATACAAAGGGTTGTTTGAGATCTAAGGTAACGCTATAAGTTGAAGGTGAAAGAATGCACCACGTTGTTGGGAACCACTTTGAAGCCGATGATATAATGTTAAAGCTGCTACTAATGTGAAGCTGGATGCTTTAGGATGTTCTGAATGCCATTACTTTGGCTTAAATTGGTAGAGCATAGATTTTGAAGTTCTCAGGGTACTTTGTGGGTATTAAAGAAATAGCCCAAACTTCGTTTTAAAGGTTTATTCCATGTATTCCTTCTTTTCAGCATCGAGAGGAGCAGACCATGATTACATTCCAACAATCCTTCTCACCGCTTTTCATTGTACTCTAGCAATGTCCCTCCTAGCATACTGTCGCTACTATACTTACGTGCCACCTTGTCCGCGTACACTGAACTTCTGTTTCAAATACTCTACATTACTTTACATTATTATTTATGATAATGTAAAATAATGTTATTGCCCGAAAAACAAACTATTAGCACTTTAATTATTTTTCCTTTTAAAATTTTGATGTCAATCTCAATTGGCAACTCTCATTTTCTAAATACATATTCTTTCTTTTTTAATTATTAAACATTAATCTTAATCAAACACACTTAACAAAAATATAAATCCTAAACATGTTACTGTTTCACACTCACATTCGCACTGATTTACAAAACATTATTTCTTCTGGCTCTATATAATATTCTTATTCTCAAAAGTCTTTCCTTTCTAATATTATTTCTCGCCTCTCTTTCCATACTGTTTCACTTAACACATTTGCTTTCAATCACTTGTGACGTCATCGCCACACACTTTCTTGAAATTTATATTTCACGTTCTTTTCATAGGAGCACACTCATGTCTTGTTTCACACTTACATTCTTATGTCACTCTTTCATTCATATGTATCATTACAATTTTCTAATATTACTCTTAAGTTTTGTTTTTACCTCTACAATATCTTGACAATCTCAAGGAATGTTCTTATTGTTCTAGTAACATTACTTTCAATATACAATACATGATGTTACATTTTTTAAAATTTTTTTTTATTTATTATTATATATATTTTCTTTATCCCTTGCATATACTAGCTGCTAAGCTGAACACAAACTCTTAATTTCTAGATTAACATCAGCTTCTGTAGTAATTGTCCCATAATATTTTAAAGAACTGATTAATTTACATTCTATGCCCTATTGTCTGTATACAGTTTTTTTAAATACTTTATTTAATCTTTCATGACAGTTAAATACAGATTCTTTATTCTTAAAGTCTTCTACATCAATCACTTTGTCATTGTTTTATAATATGCGTAACGAGATCGTCTTTGGCCATTCACTTACCATTCCAGACATGTTGACTTGCTGTTGGCCTTGAACTCTATCTACCCTGTTTACCATTTCAAATCACCTGATTAGAACATACATTCCAGGAAAATTACATCTTTATCTTCTTTCTTTCTCATTTATATTTGTGCCTATTTTAATTTACCCACACTTTTATCATTTTGAGTAACATTTCTACTCATGTTTTTCTTAGGTATGATTTCTTTCTTGTATGATCACCTCGGAGCATTCTCAAAGCTTTTTACATGGTCTTAGGAGTTGCTTATGCCACATCTACCTACAGATTTTGAACTCCTTGCGTCTCTTAGTTCAAATGTGTGATCCCAAAAATTTGGAGATAATTTCCATACGGCTTTTGTATATTAACTCCATTCTTTTATTCCTACCTTTTAATGCTCTCGACAACTTACGGCCTTTGACTAGGACATAATCCCCTAATTTAGGTTCCAATTTATGTTATCAAACCTTCTTTTTCAATTTTCTCTTTTCTGCTTTCACTTTAATAATCTCAAATGCAATTTTAGCCTTTTGTTCCTCACTCAGTTCGTCTTTACTTTCTGTTATTCCCTCGAAAATTGGTTCAGGTTTAACTCCTAGCATTAATGTGAGACAGAATATTAGAAGACCCCAAAAGAAAATCGTTCATGTAAATGTTTGTTAGAAGTGTAATTCGTTTTTTGATGTTGGTATGAGATAATTAAATGACGAAAACATGTTGATAAGGTTCATTGTTACGAACAACTAAGTTTGCATAAAGACATCATAAATCTTTCCATATTTGATTTTAATATATGTGTATAAATATTAGAATTGTATGTGTTCCATAATAAAAGTAGGGGACGATGATTGGGATCACTTCCCTAACGAGAAAGAACTATTTGATGAATAGCGCGGATGAATATGAAAAAGGCGGTGACGCGTCAAAACGATGCCAAAAAACTGTTCACTAGCGTGTGCATCTCCGAGGTGAGAAGACATTTTTATGTGTACGCGTCATGAAATAGTAAAAGTGAATTTACTAAGTGTTTAGAGACCTTTAATCAAATTTCGGTGATGCTAGGGAAGTTGATCCGCTAAAATAAGACTTTCTACTGTGATACGATTTAAAAAATTGTGAACAAGAAGGTGCAAATAAAATGTTTGACTAAAGTTAAACCCGAGTGTATGTTCATTCCATCCGTTACCAAGCCCTGAGATCAAAAAGTTCTCGTTAGCTTAAAGACACAGCAACGATAATAATTGCTAAAACCGCACCAAAATGGCTTGCCCAACGTGGAACTCGAATTTAGGATGGGATGGAAATTACGGGAAATGAATTTATGCGATATACAAAGTGACGCCATATCATCGCGCCAAAAGGAAAGAAGACGCCATTAGACCATCGTTTGATATCGACATCAGAACACCGATGAACAACGATACATCAGAACACCGATGCACGGATAATCAACGCGGGAAAACACTGGAGATCGTCTAGCGAAGCCAACTGCCCAGGAGACGTACATAACTGGACAAATCAACGAAAAAAAAGTAGGATAAAAAATTCTTATTTTTACATCCAGTTTATTTTCATTTTTATGTTACTGAGAAGCAGCAAAGTAGTGGGACTTTTAACCCTAAGTGAATTGAATAAAGAAACTAAAATGTCGCGAAAAGAGATAGAAACAGGAGTGGGGGAAGGGGCAGATAGGCCTAGTTATCAAATGGAACCAGAAAGTGAGGAAGAGCTAGCAATAGGAAAAGACCAAAGGTTAATGATGATCATGTTTGAAAGACTAGAACAGAATATGAAAGAATTAGGTCAGAAAATAGAAGGAGTGAGACAGGACTTAGAATATAATAAACAAGAGATAAGAGAGGACTTAGAAAATAATAAAAAAGAAATAGGTCAGAAACTAGAACAGAATAAGGAAGAGATAGGTCAGAAAGTGGAGGAAGTGAGAAAGGACTTAGAACAGAAAATGGAATTAGGAAGACAGAACTTAGAACAGAAAATGGAATTAGGAAGACAGGAGTGTAAAGAAAATATGAAAGTAATAGAAACTAATTTAAAATTAGTACATAAAAACTTAAATGAAACAAAGGAAGCCTTAGAAGCTAGGATAGAAATCATAGGAGATAGGATGGGAAAAATAGAATCAGAAATGAGAGAAAATAAATTGTATTAGAAGGAGAAATTGCTAGATGTAGAGATGAAATAACAGAATGTAATACAAGTGTAGACTGTAAGATTACAAATGTAAAAACAGAAATAACTGAGGAATTAAGGAAAGAGATTGAGGTAGTAAAGAAAGACATTATTAATGAAACTGTAGAACAAATTGTAACTCCTAAAATTAAGACGATGACTAATGTAGTACATTCGCAACAGGATGCTATAAATGATATGAAACAAAGTCACTTAGAAATAAAGAATGATTTAAAATCAACTTGTGAAGAAATGAAAAAAGGGAAAGAAAGTTTGGCTAATGTAAATGATGTTGTGAATGCACTACAAAGGCAAGATGATTTAGATGTAAGTACTGTACAAGATGAGAGTTATTTGAATAATGTACAAAATGTTGACTCACCATACAGAGAAAGAGGTTCACAACCAAACAATGACACAACACACAACACATGTTACACCAACAGCATATTACATGAAATCACACCACCTACATTTGACGAGGAGAAGGGAGACAATCCAAAACTCTTTGTTAAAGAGATGGAAGAGTATTTTAAAGTGAAAAGGATACCAAATGAGCTTAGGATGATGATAGTCAAGAAAAGCTTAAAAAACAAGGCATTAGAATGGCTCAGGTTAAGACTCGCTGGTCATGAGTCGTATAGCTCATTCAGAAATTTATTCCTATCAAGGTATTGGGGCCCAGCTAAGCAAAACCAAACTAGGGTAGAGCTAGCAACAGGTAGATATGATCCAACCAAAGGGTTATCGCTAGTCGATTATTTTATGAAAGTAGCCAACAAAGGAAAGCTATTAGACCCTAACTTGTCGGAAGCAGAGCTAATTACCAGCATAACAAGACATTTCCCAGACACGGTGAGAACAGGGTTAATTGTTGCGAGGCCAGTAGATTTTGCAGATATGATAGAATTGCTGACAGCCTTCGAAACACAAAATGGTCGGCCTAATGAGCATAGACATAGGAACGATCACCCAAACTCACCCATCTTAAACCGGAGCACGGCTACAAACAACCAGAATGAGGGAGAAGATAGAGATACTAGGAGCACCCATGAAAGGGTGAGAGGGGCACACCATTTCCCACAACCACACAATCATGGCGAGAGGATGGAGAACACAAGACAGCGGTACCACGACACAATACCAAGGGGTGAATCGAGATACAGAACATATACATATGATCGTGGAAGACCAAGAGATCGTACCCATCAAGTGAATCACATACAATTCTGTAGGGAATACTTCAACGACCAAAGACCGTCATATAACAGGGGTTCACACCAAAGGGGCAGAGACCAATGGTACACTGACCACATAAGACAGCAGGAAGTAGATGAAAATGTGCCAAATAGGGCAGATGCTGCACAGAATACAGAAACAACCACCACCACCAACACTCAGGGAAATTACAACAACTAAGTTCGTCCCAACTGACTGAATGACCAACAACACAAACCCTAAGCAGTTGACAATTGACATCGACACCATGATGGCTACACGAAGAGAAAGATGGAACTACTGTACACTGGACCACTGGTCATAACAAAACAGCAGGGTGACCACACGTATGAACTACAGAATACAAATGGCAAGTTGGTAGGAAGATACCATAAAAATAAATTAAAACCATACAAAGAAAGGACCAAATAGTCTTTGCCAACAAATATGTAAGGCAGGAATAGTAGAGATGATGGAAAATAACAATTTTTAATGGGTTACTTATAGAAAATTATGTTCAGATTAGAAAATACAACAAAAAAGAAAATCAACATAGTCATTGGCTATATTGAGCACAAAGAGCATTGTCAACAAAGACAGATGAAGACACTGATTGTCATTAAAGAAATGGATTATAGCGACGGAAAATAATGTGTTTTTGACATAAGGATGTCAGGGACAAAAATAGAAAGGAATCAATTGTGATGACAAAGATTAAATATTTTGACACAAAGATGTCGAGGGTGAATTGAGAAGAAAAATAATACAATTGCAGAATAATTATAAGTGTAGAAGTTTTCTCTTATAGAGATAAGAGACAAAGAGGTTACAATTAGTGAAGTAAGAAAAACCATAATCAGAAAAGCAATGCCCATGAATTAAGATGGATATAGCCAATGCTAAGCTCGAAGAAATGTTGAACCAAATAATAATGAATAAGAACCGAATTAAAAAATGGTACCATTAGTAACATCAGAGTTTAAGAACCGACTCAATGACCTGCCTATACATAATAAGCTTACAAAACAAAGAAGGCAAAGAACTGAATAAAATATTGTCATAAATATGATCATAATCATTAGCTCAAAATTTGTATCCTGTTTTTCTCTCCTCATAACAAGGAACATAACTCAAAAGCCACATAATAAACCATGATACACTTAAATTATATTTGTGTCAATGTCAAATGTACAATAACTGAATGTGTTGTATAATAACTGATTGTGTTGTACAATAACTGAATATGTATTGTACAATAACTGGATATGTTGTATAATAACTGAATGTGTTGTACAATAACTGAATATGTATTGTATAATAACTGGATATGTTGTATAATAACTGAATGTGTTGTACAATAACTGAATATGTATTGTATAATGACTGGATATGTTGTATAATAACTGAATGTGTTGTACAATAACTGAATATGTATTGTATAATAACTGAATATGTGATGTATAATAATTGAACATGTATTGTGTAGTAACTGAATATGTGAAATTTACAAAGACATGCTGTGCCATGCCAAAACAAAAGACAAACACAAACAGCGAAGAAGACTGTAAAGAAAAAAAAAATATATTGTACAAAGTAATTGCATCAGAGGAGTAGGGAGAAGTATTGTATTTCAAGATTGTAAATATAGGTGACAACTTGAAAAACAAAACAAGGGGCATGTGAGACAGAATATTAGAAGACTCCAAAAGAAAATCATTCATGTAAATGTTTGTTAGAAGTGTAATTAGTTTTTTGATGTTGGTATGAGATAATTAAATGACGAAAACATGTCGATAAGGTTCATTGTTACGAACAACTAAGTTTGCACAAAGACGTCATAAATCTTTCCATATTTGATTTTAATATATGTGTATAAATATTAGAATTGTATGTGTTCCATAATATAAGTAGGGGACGATGATTGGGATCACTTCCCTAACGAGAAAGAACTATTTGATGAATAGCGCGGATGAACATGAAAAAGGTGGTGACGCGTCAAAATTTTTTTTGACATTTTTAAGTGTACGCGTCATGAAATAGTAAAAGTGAATTTACTAAGTGTTTAGAGACCTTTAATCAAATTTCGGCGATGCTAGGGAAGTTGATCCGCTAAAATAAGACTTTCTACTGTGATACGATTTAAAAAATTGTGAACAAGAAGGTGCAAATAGAATGTTTGACTAAAGTTAAACCCGAGTGTATGTTCATTCCATCCATTACCAAGCCCTGAGATCAAAAAGATCTCATTAGCTTAAAGACACAGCGACGATAATAATTGCTAAAACCGCACCAAATGTTATGGGCGGAAATCCTGTTGTCGTGCTGATGGTATTATTCATTATCTTTTCAATAAGGGGCCAATATTTTACCCAATCTTGGTGATTTTGGTGGGTCAGTATTCGGAAAAATATGCCGATGTCTCGAAGAACACATTCTGTTGGATTCCCAGAGGATAAATATGATGAGCAATTATATACTTTTATTTGAAATGAGATATCCTAAAATTTTGTCTATTTTACTAACAATGCACAGGGGACTTACAAATTCGGAATGTGAAATTTTGATTACTTCACTTTGTAGCATGGATTTTATGGTCTCATCTAGTTCTTCTCTAATAGCACATGGAATGGGCCTTGCTTTATAGTTAAAAGGTCTTATCGGTGTCATTTCAAAAGAATAGGTATATTGGTTACACCTACCAGGTTTCTCAGAAAATACGTCTTTATTTTTGACAAGGATTATGTATAGTTGATCTTTCTGCTTGTGGTTCAATAGGGTTACTTGATTTACTTTCTCTCTAAAAAAATCTTCTAATATATCAAGGCTTTCTCTATCTCTGTACCTATTTGTGTTTGTACAATTCATAATTCTTAAGGGATTTTCTTGGGGAAGATCTATTTCTTTATTTATTTCTATATTGTCGCCGTATTCCCTGCCTATTTCATCTATAGCCATAGCTCCTATCTTAATATGTTCAACGAAGAATGCTTTATTTTTAACTGCTGCCTCAGCATCATCCATTATTACTATCTCAGAATTGCTATCTTCCACAAATGGTACAGTCATCACTTCACCCTTAATTGTTAGCTCTAAAAATCGATGTTCAAAGTTTATAAGAGTATCCCATTTATACAAGTAATCACACCCTATGATTATGTCAGTCACTAATCTCATTACAATGAGAAACAAGATTTGGGTTGTTTTCCCTTTAATTTCTATATCTAGATTTGCTTGTAACCTTACCCGTTATTTTCTTTTACCAATGGCTAATGAACAATATATTCCACTCACTGATAGCGGCATTATTTTCACTCCATTCTCTTTTAATTCATCATAAAAATTCTGAGAACAAACCGTGCTATTAGCCCCTGTGTCAACAATTTGCATGATATCTTTGGTTATTTATGACTACCTCAATTTTAGGTGTATCTGCCATTTTCTCATCTTGGAGTTCTGTGTTTCTATTCTCTCTATTCTGTTCTATTAACATTTGGCCTCTGGAAATGTAATTTTGTACATATTGTCCACCTAGCTCCCTAATCTCTTTCCCAGTGCTTACTGAGGACGTGTCTGACTGGGGGATTCATAGTGGCATATATTCATAGTGATTATCATTGACCCAATATTCATTGTTGTTGTTTGTTTTATATGTAAAGTCCCTTTGCCTCCTTCTATTTTGGTTATATCTATCTGACTCTAAGTAATTTACTTGGACATCCCTAGCTCTGCAATATTTGTGCCAATTTCTGTCATTTCTCTGAAAATGGTTCTTCCCTTAACTTTCCCAGTTATTTGCTTTGATTTTAGGCGCAGGTCCACATTATCTTTCCCTAACTTCTTGGTTTCTATTCTGATAACCTGTTGGCCATGCCCAAAAAGATTCTTAACTTCCCTTCCGAACCTTTCATGATTACAATTATTATATTCTGTATGTTATCTTTGTTTATTAGCTTCTAAAGCTAATAATAAATGTATCATAGCTGCCACACTTTCTGGTCAAGCTATTATGAGGTAACGTTGCATTTATTCGGGAAAATGTGTGATAACTAAATTAATCACGTCTTTCTCGCTCAAAGGTGGTTCCAACATTTTTTATCTATGTGCCAATTTCATGAAATAGTTCACCATGAATTGGTCTTTCCTAGGGTCATATTTCCCGTTACTTAGTTTGAGTCTTATGTGAACCTATCTGCTGGTTCCCCAATACCTGCTAAGGAATATATTTACAAAGGTCCTGAAATCATTGTTATTTCCCAGGGACAAATTACACTAATTAGCTTCATTACCTTTGAAACATTTCTTCACTATAAACATTTTATATTCCTCAGGCACTTTTTCAACATTAAATTATTCCTTCAACCTTGCAATAAAAGATTTGGGATCATCTGATTCCTCGTCTTCAAAAACAGGCGGAACTATTTCGTTCCACATATGACTAGGTAAATGTAAACCATTGTTACCATTTCCTGGAATGTTTGTTCTAGTATTCAGGTTTATTTGGGTACTGCCCACACTAGGCATAGAAATGTCTGCACATGCCTTGGGCATTGCTTCATTTCTATTAAGTACCTCACTCACATTACTGGACATAGAACTGGGTATTGTTTCATTGATTCTTAAATTTTCTAGCACTTCTCTTACATTAACAATTTCAATTGGTACATTCTTTACCTGATTATTTATCTCATCTACCCTACTAGCTTGTTCTTGACATTCTGCTTCTGACCTCTCCAACCTAGCTTTATTTTCCTCTTTTTCTTTTTCAAATTTCTGTTTTAATTCCTCCCTTTCCTTTCCTAACCTTTTTGATAATTCTTCCCTTTCCTTCCCTAACCTTTCTGATAATTCCTCCCTATCACTTTATAACTACTTTAATAATTCCTCTCTCAATTTATCTTTTATTTTTCTGATCTTTCTGCCATTCTTAGACATATTTTCTCTTCAGTATCACCTATCTCTTTCCTCACATTTTGTATCTCCGCTTTGACTTAATCCCTTTTTCTTTTATTTCACTTATAACCTGATTTATTTCTTCTCTTATTTCTAACTTAACATTTTCCAGCTGTTACCTTACCTCTTTCTGTTCTCGACCATTTTCTCTCATTTTTTTGTCTAAATTATCTCCTGCGCATTCTATCTTTCCTATTATTTGGTTAGTTTCACCCATCTGTTTATCTAAGTTTCCTATCTTTTGGGTAGTTTCACCCATCTGTTTGTCTAAGTTTCCTATCTTTTGGTTAGCTACTCCTAACATTTCACACAATTTTTCCAAAGTTTGTTGCATCTTTAGACTGTTTTCATGCATTTCTGAAATAACATTCACTTCCCTAGTCCTATGATTTTCAAATTCTTGCACTTCTAAATTGCTTAATACATTCCTACTACATTCTTCTAATTCTACTATATTTTCACTACTGTCCTGTATATTATCACGATGTTCACTATTTTGCACTTCCATGTTTTCTTGTAAGTCTTGTATTTCCATTCCTTAAGTACATGGGATTATTAGTAAATTTTCTATTTTTCACAGTACCTTATTTCCTGAAGTTCTGGAAGATTGTTGTTGTCCCACCCCATTTTTTGGTGGTCATTGGTTCCTCTGAAGTCTGGTTGATTCCTTTCTTCTTCTTCTTCGAGCGCGCATTTGGGTTGCCAATTTGATGCTATAAGTTGAAGGTCGAAGAATGCACCACATTGTTGGGAACCACTTTGAAGCCAATGATATGATGTTAAAGCTGCTACTAATGTGAAGAAGGTCCGCTGGGTGCTTTAGGATGTTCTGAACGCCATTACATTGGCTTAACTTGGTAAAGCATGGATTTTGAAGTTCTCAGGGTACTTTATGGGTATTAAAGAAATAGCCCAAACTTTGTTTTTAAAGGTTTATTCGATGCACTCCTTCTTTTCAGCATCGAGAGGAGCCGACCACAATTACATTCCAACAATCCTCACCGCTTTTCATTGTACTCTAGCAATGGTCTCTCCTAGCATACTGTTGCTACTATACTCACGTGCCACCTATGTTTTAAGCATTTGATCGTTGGTCATGTGAAGCTGGCATGTTAACCTCGCGGTCAACACGTGATTCTTGTCCGTGTAACTGAATTTCTGTTTCAAAGGTAACAGATAGAAGTACACACAATGCAATATAAGATTTATTACATTTTGTGTCAAAGCATTTAAAGAGAAGGCTCTTGCATTGTTATTTGATTTAAGTAAAGCTTTTGATTAGATTCCACATGACTTATTGTTAACAAAATTGTTTTAACACTAACATTATTATTGACTGACTTTATATCTTACCTGTATATATTATTTTGACCCTGTCTATTTTACTAATGTACCTAATGCACTAATGAATGAACAAATGAACGAATGACTAAGACACCCCCTACATTATGAAAAACCATGCCTGCACGGGCAGTGAGGTTCTATCTGATAGGCCTGAGCTCAGGCTATTGCTCTGCAGTTCAGCTTCCACTGGAACAATCTACTACAGGGTACAGGGAGGTCCCTTTGTTCCATTCCTCCTGGCAGGCTTTCTGGAGACTGTCCACATTTGAGGTCATCTGCTTCCAAGGACCCTTTTCAGTAACCCAAGTGCAGAATAATCTATTAGCAATGTATAGGTGGCTTAACAGCAATATTGCTGAAAGGTATGGAATGTACTCCCGTTTCTCTCTCTCTATTATCCAAGAATTCTTAGTTGAAGTGAGATGTATGACTTGAAGCAATATGCTGATGCTGCCAGATTTTATTTACGTTTGCACTATTGAGAGCAGGAATTTCTGTGTCTAAAATTGGTGTCAGGACGTTAGTCTGTTAATGTGCCAAGTTGATTTTCACATTTATATGTACATGGCTAATGACTAATTTGCAGTGGCGGCTCGCAGTCAAAATTTTAGGGTAGGCAAGGTGTAACAACAACAAACAACAACAACAACAACAACAACAACAACAATAATAATAATAATAATAATAATAATAATAATAATAATAATAATAATAATAATAATAATAATAAACCCCATTATCCGAAATATAGGGGCGAAGTCATTGCGGATAATGCAAACAATATATTGTTTGGTTGTTTAATAAGAGCAGAGTGAATGAGTGTGACTTACGGACGAATTACCGCCAAAACTAAAATCACGAGTGTCGGCAGACTTTTTTCCAGGGGGGAGGGGGGCACATGTTGGAAATTTTCAGTCACATAATATTAAAAATCATTATTTTACTGTCAAAATTTATAGTATTTGTTGCAGATAACCATATTAATTTGTGCTAAACAAAAATTGTTCTTTACATCAAAATTAAAATAATAGTTTAAAAGTCAGTAACTGACTGCACATTAAGTTCACCAACTTCCAAGGGGGGGTCGTGGCCCTCCTTGCTCCCGTTTCGCGACGCCCATGACTAAAATAGATTAAGAAATTGAAAAATTGTCTGACTGCAGCTTTGTGTTAAATAGCTAAAACACTCCTCTTTTCATTGTCAGTGCGCCACGAAAGCGAAATTTGTAATAGTTCACTAATTAAGTCGGTCATACTGGTATTACACAGAGATAACGACAGATTCAGATCTCTGAGATCTTCGTTCGTGGAGTATGGCTGTTCAGAAAATGTCGCATAAATTCGGATTTGAGCAGGCAAGTGTTCGGACTGCTGGCAGACGCGTTTACGCATGCTCGGAGTGCATATACAGACCGAATGTTTCCTTATCCCTGTTCAAGGGCCTCATACTGAGGAAATGGGGCCAGGCAGGCAGAGGTTAAGCTAGCCTGCTCTCCACTACCCAGGTTCCATGCGTATCATTTCTGCCGCGCATTTCAAACACGCAGCGCAGTTTTGATGAATCAGAATTGAGATTAAAGGATTTGACCATGCGCTGGTCATTATAACCGAGAAAACTTTTCTTGAACTGCAATTTAGGGGAAAATGACGGTTCAAATGATAAAATGCAGAATCATAGTTAAACATTATTTGTTGATGTATTACCCTGAGGAGCCGCGCCTGCTAATTTGCCATTATGGTCATATGATGCTATTATCATGAACCTCTGGGAAAACTTTCCTTTACTCCATATACCAACTTTCAAATTTTTTTCTCCTCTAGGTCATAATACATAGCCTGAGTTTTATTGCTATCATTTAAATAAACATATGGCTCATCTAAAATGGCAACAAACTTCCACTTTTCACCAGCTAGGTACCGTTCATGCAGCTTTCTGCTGTTAGAGGCACATTCTATAATGTATTTAGGCAACAGCTTATGTACCCGACTTATGTACTACAATCAGATCTTTGTTGATTATAGTGTTCACAGCAGTAACAGAGATTCCTAATTTAAATGCAATGGCCCTCTCAGTTGCAGTGTTTTATCCAGAGACAAGGGTTTTAAGCTTTTGATTTATCTCTGAGGTGTGACTCATGACCGGTCATGGATTTGTCTGTCTCTTGCCCTTCAGAATAAGTCCTGATCTGGCCTTACCTATTTTGTTAAGAGCACATCAGATCCTTTTCTTGGATACATCAAACCTATGCCTCTTGTGCTGCTTAATAATATTGGAATATGAGTATTTTGTGTCAAAAAGATTGGTAATATACCCTTCCAAGAATTGTTTTATTTTCAGCACCATTTGATGTAGAAGGAATAAGAGCACACAACTGAACCAACACAGTAGTGTGCTTATACTGCTGCACTTTCATTTGATTCAGCATGTTTCACTGCAGATCTAGTGTACTTGTCTAAACTTGTTACCATGTATTGCAAATAACCCTCCATAAGCTTGTGAGAGAGTTAGATATAGGTAGGTGCAAACTTGCAAAGAAAAATCATGCTCACCTATAGTAATGGGTGCCAGTTTAAGTAGCCAATGTATTCCCTCTTCTCTGGGCCTTATTTACATCTGGGCATTTTGTATAGCACTTACGGGTGGCACAGTTATTTTTGTTTATCCAGTTACCAGAGCTCCTCCCATTTACAGAATAAGTAATGAGGCTGTCAGTTGCCAGGATCATATTCACACCACTGCACAGTGGACCAGATGACAGTCAAAATGGGATAAAAGTATTGCTATGGAACAATTGATCTTAATAACGGGTAAAATTTATATTAACAGCTATGAAGCACATATCAGTGCATAAATGTGATGTAGTTTGTTACATAGTGGTCTTATCTCAAATAAATGGATGCATTTTATGAACTAGCATACTCCACATCAGGGTTCAGATGCTGCTGTTCATTGTCCATGCTTGCTCCCTCTTGCTCTTCCCCTTGTAAATCAGTTATTTTGCTCAAATAAAGCAACTTTTGTGCTTCTTCACAGAAAGGGGTCTTTAGTTTTTCATACAGCTTTCATAAACTCAACATCAAAGGATCCGAAAACACCAGCAAATTGTTCAGCAGATCACTCATTGTATTATGGCGAGAACATTTTCTTGTATGAGCTGTCCTAATCTTTTAATATCTTTGTTAAGTGCCTCAGACAGTTGATCAACAGATATCAATGCTGAATTTGTGATCTGAGATCCATGAATTAGTACTTTATGGACACTAGCAGAGAGGTAAAATCAGGGACTAAAAAGTTAAACCCGTGGCACTACAGTCTATATCGGACCAGGACCTGCCAACCTGACTACCGGCCTCACACCCATATACGCAAGGTAGAGGTGGGCGATCATCCAACCTATAAGGGGAGGAGATGTGGTCAGCATCTCGACAGCCCCAGCTGGAAAGTTGGCTTTCATGACCAGGACCGCTTACCGCTTGCAAGTTCCTCAATTTCCTCACGATGCTGAGTGGGCACCGGTCCTATACCCGGGACTTAAAATCCGCACCCCCAGGGGTGGGATCGAACCTGGGCCGTATTCCGTGGCAGGGAACCAAGGCATGACACCCTAGCCCACTATGCCACAAAACCAGGGGTATTTCTTTACAAAAAATTGTGCAATTTCAAGAGCATATACTCATAAATCAGATGCGACACAATTTATCTCCAGTCCAGAATAAATCATTAAAACACTTATCTCAAACTGAATTTGATGTACTTAGGCCTAGAGTATTTTGTTGATGATGGTCATGGATTTCGTACAGTTTTTGTATTGTCATCTCCTTCACCATGTAGCAAAAGCGGAACAAAAGGGACCAAAAAACTTTCTGCATCAGATAAGTAACTTTCATCAGTATACGTCTGCTTAAATTCCTGATGATCTATACTACCATCACAGCCCCATCGCTGAATAACTTTAGGTAACCCTGTTGAAAAAAAAACTGAGTTTGATTCCATATACTGAATAATCCGTTGAAGTATATGGTCTAGCAATCCTTGTAAATTTACTTCAGCACTGATTTCTGTAACATTAATGTATTCTTTGTTTGGGTAACACATGAACTTCCTTTATTGTAAGTCAGCGTTTCTATTCTTTGTTCCAAACTTTATTACTGAATTTGACATTTATTATAAGTGCTAATGCTTCAATGCTATTATTTTATTTATATTTTCAGAAGGATAGATTTTAAATGAAGAGAATAATTTGGTGGCTTTAGTGGACTGCTTAGTGCAGTTTCAAGTGCTTTCACTGAATGTCTATTAGAATATAAAAAGTCTATAACATAATCTCTATTATTTGTATCACATTTAACTCAACACATCCATTATCAAGCTCTATAAGATGTTAAACACTTATTAACCACTTAAAACCCACAATCTGCAGTATTCATTCTTGCAATTATATCACTGTTTAAACATTAACACAGCACTATAAACAAGGAATGACATACTTTGGTTGGGTAATGGACTTCTTAGCTTACCTATACAAAGCCACTCTTCAGATGTGCCAAAAAATGGCTAAGAAACAATTTATTGATGATTTTCTATGCTTTAACATCTATACTTTCACATTCAAGCTTCAAATTCATAATTTTTAACACTTAATTTTTGGACTTTTGTCCCATTTTGACTGCCTCCTGGCCCACTATGCACTAGTGTACCGGAATTTCATCCCCAGGACTTCTTTTACATGCCAGTAAATCTACTGACTTGAGGCTCTTGCTTTTAAACACACTTAAAAACCATTGGTCTGGGTTGGGTTTGAACCCACAACATTGGAATCAGTAGGCCAGTGCCAAACCAACTGAGTCACCCAGACCAACTCCCATTTACAAGCATTGCCCTTTCAGTTACATTAAGAAAATAACTGAAAATCATCAGCCTCATAATAACACATGGGCCCAAGCCCTGAGAAGCAAATTTTTAGGGCAGTAACTTTGAGAAAGTAAAATATATATATAATACACTGAAAATAAATTTCCACGGTGATGGTGGTAGGAACTCTTATTTGTGAGAGGGAAATTATAGGCAGACAGTTGGAGATCCTATGTGCATTATGCAACTGGCATCCCTGCCTTCTTATATGCTGCCTGCACTGATTTTAAGTGGTGTGATACAGATGCATCAGATATAAAAGCAGAAGTTTGTATGTAGTATGGTGTCAGTTTTGTAATATATTATTGTGTTTGTGTTTTCCCTTTTCTAATAATGTGGTAAAGTTTTAGTGCAAAGTGAATGTTAATATATACAATAGGAAATGTCTTAAGTGTTGCAGGCTGCAGGAAATTATCAAGTAGTGAGCAGTTCATAAAAGATTGCACTGTCACTTAAGCTTATTGTGTTCTCCTATTGCCATTGTATGTACCTATAAGGAAATAATATATATAACAAAACCATTTCTATAATCGTTTATCTCACTTAACATAAAATAGAAGAATGAGAACTTTTAACAATGCTTCATACAAGAATGCGTAGAGGTCACTTGCGTGCACACAAAGATTTTATTCAAGGAACCTCAAAACATGTACTACCAGTGAAATAATGGGATCAAATTTGTGGGTGCAATACAATACCTCCTTGACCTGCTATGCACATGGTAGATAAGGAAAAAGAAATGATGAGCGACAGGTCCTACCATAGGTATTCAATTCAATCTGGATCCATGTTCCCATGCAGTATACAATAGATACAGAATGTACCTACTTATATCTACTCAAACCAATTTAAATTTCCCATTGAAACATTTAAATATATTTGTTAGTTTTTACATTGAAAGTAACTATACTGCTCCCCTTTTCATTTTAAGTTGTCCTACATAACAAATTAAACAATTAAGTAGCCTACCTGAAGTGCTGCTGTTGTGAAAGAGATCCTGGGAATCAGAGATCTTATATTGAAGTTCTATTTTGTTTACAAACCACCGAGATTTACTGAGTGTCTGAAATGAAAACACTCACCTTTAATAATAAGATATTGAATGCAGTTACCAGGGGTAACAGAAGGAAGAGGTTGAACTGTGCCATAGCCCAGGACAACAGCTTTTAGGGATGGTAAAATCTTAAAACATGAACAAAATATGTGCAAATAGGATGAAATCACAAATCATGTTTAAATTCAACTTCCTGAACAATTTTTGTTATAAAAATGGTGGCAAATAAAGTACAAGAGCTTTGGATGTAACTCTCATTGACAATTATCATTAAAAGATCCTATGTGCAGTAGGTGTTAAACAATAAACATCACTGGAAAGTTAGAACCAGAATGAAAAATTTAATGCTATCGCTGGGATTTCAAACCACATTGTAAGTCATGATTGGGATGTATTATTTCAAATGAATTTGAGATTTTGTGGTTTACTCATTAAAATGCAAGTGAATTGGAGAATTTAATGTTGTGCTAACATATTACCATGGTAGTTCAGTAAGTTATTGCAATTAGATAGTAACCAGAAAATCTGGTTGAAAGCCCAAGTCTATTCCACCTTTATAACCTTGTCCTATATACAGCTACTGAAAAGAATAATTAATTTCCAATAAACATCATGTTTATAAACAGGAGTGTTTCAAGCCACTAGCTAATTTGTTTACATTGGCAATTTGTGAACCTCTTAATGGTTGTCGTCCTTAGGCTTAGTGGTATCCTGAAAATCCCCAGTGTTTGTGCATTCAGTTACTTCTTGCATTGTTAGTCTATTTTGCTAATAGCTAATGTTTTTAACTTTGGAGAAAATGAATTGCACAACTTTGAATTAAATGCAGTAGGAGGGTGGTCTGATGAGTTCACCGCCTTGCCCAGAGGTCACAACACTACTCATAACATTCTTTCCGCTTAAGTTGGTACTTATGTTAGTAGATGCAATGTAAAATAGCAAGTCATTCCAGGCAGCAACTGACTTTAGGCAGTCATTTGAAGCAGTTTTGGTGTGCATGGTGTTAAAAATGGAAAAAATTGAGTACCATGCAGAGCTAGCCTCATTCCGGTCATCCCTGTTCAGCTGTCAATACCACAGTGCCACGCCACTTTGTGGCTTAACCTGTAAGATGAAATAGACGGAATGATGTTCTGCAAGAAAATGTTTTGGGTGTTTTGGATTGCTTTGATAGGATTTGCCCATGGGCAGATAAAATTTTTCATAAAAGAAGGCTTAACACCGACCAAATTTCATTTGCGGCTTGTAAATGTGCGTGCTTACTCTTCACCTTTAATTTCCACCATGAAGAAATGGGTGGCCAAGTTTAAATATGGCCATGAAGGCATCCAATATGATTCTCACAAAGGATGCCCAAAAGCTGAACCACCACACTGGAAATCATTGAAAAAGAAAAGGGCATGATATTGTCACCCATCGCATTATTGTCGGCACTACCGCAAAGGAGCCGAAGGAAAGAGACAGAGAATGGCCGCATTGTTGGGGCACTTGCCGAAAGAGAGAAAAGGATAGAGGCTTCTGGAATCTTCTGCTTTGTATTTCACCGCAATAACTGAACTTTCCAGAATAGTGCCTGGGTGATATAAATAGCGGTAAAGTGCGACAGACAGAGAACAGACGATGTGAAGCGTTGAGTAGTAGTGCCGACGGAAAGAAGAGACGTATGCGAAGCGTTGAGGAGTCGTACCGACGGAGAAGCGACAGTTTTGTGACGAATTTGGAGCCGTGCTGTTGGTGAATCGGAAAAGACTTTCTTGCTGTTGCAACGAGTGTAAAAAGTTACTGTTTACGGAAATAAAACTGTATCTTTATTCCGACTACATCTGTTGTCTTTACCCGCACCCAACCAAAGTCACACTGGTGTCAGAAGTGGGATCCGTCGAATTGCTTCTAGTTTCGTTACATCGTCGTTAAAAGTTGCAACGTTAGAACCAAGATGGAGGGAGATTCGGAAACCAGGATGATGGCAATGATGAAAGAATTATTCGCCGAAATGAAGACGGCAAACGACAACCTCGCTGCCAAAATGAAGACGGCAAACGAGAACCTCGTTGCCGAGCTGAAAGAGATGAAGACGGAGCTATCGGCGAAAATTGATGGCGAACTGGCTGGCGTGACGGAAGACGTGGAAGAACTCGGCGAAAAGGTGGAAGACCTCTGCCAGCATGTGGACGTCGTGGAGGACGACGGGGAACGTCTTGGCGCCCTGGTAGTAAGAGTTGACGAGAGCGTCAAAGTACTGGATGCCAGGGGCAGACGGAATAGCGCGGACCCGGGGAGGGAGCACCTAGTGGCCGAGGCGACAGTTGCGCCCGTTTCAAATAACGAAAGTGTACGTCTCGGGGAAGACAAAGGGGCAGTTCAGGGACGTCGTCGAGGATCCTCTGGAGGAGTGTGTCGGGTACATAACCAACCAGGATATGACGTGGAGGACGATCAGCAGGGAAGCGCACAAGCAAACGAGCAACACGCGAGAACCGACTTGGCGTGGGACATGGGGGGGACCGTCGGAGCCATCCAATCACCTGACGCATAGTGCCATGAACGGAAGAATGGCGGACATCATCGTGGACGGCAGGATACAGGAGAGGCCGTGCCGAGCACGAGTGAACACGAGTGCAGCGGTGGACGTGACTCGCGCGGATGTGGCGGCGGTTGTTGCCGGACCCATCGGAAGCAAGGTGGCTGCGAAGGTGCGCCAGAGAGGTCGGCGGACATGGTACTCAGTGAACCGTTTCCAAGTGCGCAGGATGGCCCGTCAACACACCAGGAAGAAGGGCAACTGGACGAGGGACCGTCAAGACCGGCGGTACTGTTGCAGAATTTCGAAGCAGGATGGCATACATCGTCCTACCCGGACCAAGGGACACTATCCAACAGCGATACCTAGGATCGTGCCTCTTGGAGAAGAGGTTTCATGGGTTAGTCCACCGGTGCGCAAGGGAGATGCCGCAGTGATAGTGCTGGTCGGGACGACCAGCTCTGAGGAGGGAGCAGTGTCACCTATCGCATTATTGTCGGCACTGCGCAAAGGAGCCGAAGGAAAGAGACAGAGAATGGCCGCATTGTTGGGGCGCTTGCCGAAAGAGAGAAAAGGATAGAGGCTTCTGGAATCTTCTGCTTTGTATTTCACCGCAATAACTGAACTTTCCAGAATAGTGCCTGGGAGATATAAATAGCGGTAAAGTGCGACAGACAGAGAACAGACGATGTGAAGCGTTGAGTGGTCGTGCCAACGGAAAGAAGAGACGTATGCGAAGCGTTGAGGAGTCGTGCCGACGGAGAAGGGACAGTTTTGTGACGAATTTGGAGTCGTGCTGTTGGTGAATCGGAAAAGACTTTCTTGCTGTTGCAACGAGTGTAAAAAGTTACTGTTTGCGGAAATAAAAGTGTATCTTTATCCCGACTATATCTGTCTTCTTTACTTTACACCCAACCAAAGTCTCAATATAATTTTGGAAGATCAGTGCACAAAAATGCATGAATCCATGTTTCATCCACTGTCATGTTTTGATGCAGAAAGTCTCTGTTGTTTTTCTTAAAGTGCATCAAGCACTTTATGGAAAGTGTCATGCCATTGCATTTGTGATCCGCAGTGAGCACACATGACACCCATTCTGTGCAAAGTTTTTTCATGTTCAATTCCTGGTGTACGATGTGATCAACAGCTTCTGATATCCCTAGAGCATTAGTAATGTCATGCCAGCAGATTTTCTCTTCCCCTGGTCAGCTATGAGAGGGTAAGTTGGCACCTTCATGATATGAGCTAGGCCTACTTCAAAACCTCCAAACATGATTATTCGAGGTATGACTGTTCACTATAACTTTCAATTATATTGTACACATGTGCAAAAATAATCTCAGTATTATTTTCATGAAACCTGTAACTTCAAATCACACCAAACCAATGAGTTTTATTCTTCATTCTTAGTCTAGTTAAGAAAATGGATAAAAACTAAATGAAATACTTCCAAGTCATCTGCAGAAAAAATATTACATAATGAAATTAAAACAAATAGCTGACTGATAAATGTAGGCAACATGATTACACAGTAGAAAAAAGAATACTTGGAGCACAATGGATTTAATTATGCTATTAAATATTTTTCAAATAAAATAGCTGAAAGTAGTCATCATTGAATGCCAACATATGAGCATAAGGATTAGGCTCTAGGTATTTCTTCCATATACTTAAAATCCATCCTTACTTGAGGTACAAGGGTTGTCTGTAAAATAAGATTCCCAAGAACCTGCAGTCTCAAGGAGTGCTGTTACATGAGATCCAGCAACACTGGTGTGTCACTTAGTTCTCCCTCTCCCAATCTCCTGCCCTGCGAGATGTTGGTACCCTCAGTTGGCAGCCGTTAGAAATGGGGCTTCCACTTGCTTCTTCCATCAGGTGCAAATTCATTTTTTGTGTGCAAAAAAGACTGTGCCAGTGGACATTCATTCCCAACTGTGTGAACTGTATGGAGAACAGTGTATGAGCATATAACACATATGCAGATGGTGCAGAGAATTCTAAGATGGAGATACAGACGTCCATGACGACCACAGTTCCGGGCGTCCATTAGTTTCAGATGAAACCATTGTGAAAGTGGATGAAGCAATGCTGAAAAATTGGAGGGTGGCAGTTTGGGAGCTCTGTGAGATGATCCCTGATATTAGTAAGACTTGTGTTCACAAAATTTTGACAGACCATTTAAGGTATACCAAAGTTTGTGCAAGGTGGGTCCTGAGAATGCTTATGGAGGACCACAGATGCAAACGTGTTGACGCAGCCTGCAAATTTCTTCAGGCTTATGAAAATTGTGGTGAGGATTTTCTAGACTTTATTGTCACTGAGGATGAGAGCTGGGTCCACTACATGACACTGGAAGCAAAACAAGAATCCTGCCAGAGGAAACATACAGCATCGCTGAAGTCACGGAAGTTTAAACAAACATTGTCTGCTGGCAAAGTGATAGCAAGCATGTTTTAGGACAGGAAGGGGCTATTGTTGTGCAAATTTCTGCCTACTGGTACAATAATCAATGTGGATCACTACTGTAAGATGATGAAGAACCTTCACTATGCAATCCAAAGCAAGAGGAGATGCATGCTCATGAAGGGAGTGTATTTCCATCAGGAGAACGTCCGCACATTGCCCATATGACCACCAATCTCATTAACACATTTGGATGGGATACTGTCACACACTCTTGACCAGACCTAGCCCCAAGTGACTACTATCTCTTCTCTGACTTGAAGAAACACCTATGTGGGTCACATTTCAGAACTGGAGAGGAGCTGAAAGAAACTGTTTTGAGCTAACTTTGCCACGCGGTGGGAGAGTTCTATAATGCAGGCATACAAAAGATGGTACACCACATGCAGAAATGCATTGATCAAAGTGGTGATTATGTCGAAAAATAGGAAAAGTATTATTCATTGTCAGTAAATATGTTTTTCACTGTGATAAAAATTGGGAACTTTATTTTATGGACAACCCTCATACAGCTTGAATATGCAACAAAATAAAATATTTAATAAAATGAAAGTAAGTAAAACATTGTACTGAGTGCTTTTTGGATGGTGTTGCAGACTTTCAATGATGAAAAAAAAATTTGAAACTGGTCTTAAGTTTTAAGTCATGAATAAGATTCCTACATGTCTTCCCCCATCCCCAGGCCAATGCAGTAAAAATTCTTGGAGAAGGATTATATTCGACTGAAAAAAATTGTTGTTGTTGTTGTTAGCTAATGCTGGATTTCTGACAATGAAGTCATTAATCCTCTTGTTCTCCAATATTTTTCACTGATGGATGGGGCGCTAGAAGTGGCCAGACATATTTGAAGGTGGTCTTGGTCCATTTCCTCTTGTAGATCACACAGAGGACAGAGTGGTGAAGAATTTATCCCAATTCTATTTAAATGTTTTGCCAGACAATCATGTCCCTAATCAACCTGAAGGTTGCAACTGCTGTTTTTTGAGGATGCTCAGGAATCACTGTTTGAATGTTTAGTAGTTCCCATCTTTAATTCTTTAACTTTTCATATTAATATTTTGCAATAATTTTTTTTTAATTCAAAGTTGACTAATCTTTTAGTTGGATAAAATGGAAGATTAACTATAGATTTCTGTACACTGCTGGTACCCTTTTTTGCAACAAAATCAGCTATCTCATTACCACTCAGTCCACAGTGAGCTGGTATCCATTGGTGTATTTGAAGTGCTGTTAGATGGGTAAGGAGTTTCCAACATTCTATAATTGCTGGTTTTTTGGTGACAACTTGGAAGTAATTGCTATAATTGTCACCCTGGAATCTGAGAGAATAACTGCTTGCTGAAAATGTTGTTGTTGTTGTTAGCTAATGCTGGATTTCTGACAATGAAGTCATTAACCCTCTTGCTCTCCAATAAATATATAATAGCAGTAATAGTAACCGCTTTTTAGAGAGCACCATATTTTTATGTTTTGGCGGTCACATCGCTCTCTCGCAACCCCCAGAATGTCTGGAGGACCACACCTATCGTTGGTTTACGTGTCTCACCGACCTGACCGGGAGAATTATCAAAATAAGTTCACCGACCATATCCTCTGATCATCAATCAGAGGACGTATTACATGCCATGACAGGTCAGCATGTTAGGGGTTAAGATGAAATTCGTACAAAAGATTTTGTAGGGCCATTCGAATTGCTTCAATTTCTCCATCAAAGTTAGTAGTTCCATAACTTAAAGATTTGTAATAGGAAAAGAGGTGACACGTGACTCCAGCACCTACTCCATCTCAGTTTGATATCAATGCTCCATCAGTATAAATATGGAGCCATTCATGTTCTAGAAATCTAGTATGGATTGTCTCTAATGCCAATAATTTTAGAACACTAGTTGCAGTATCACTTTTCTTAACTTCTTCTGTCAGGTGTAAATAATATATGATGTCTAATGTTTATGTCAGATTGACTTTGGATATGAAGTTTTCCTTTGAATTAGGAAGGTCTAAATTGTTCTTGATGTCTAAATTGTTCTTGATGTCTTGAATTTTGGAAAGAAAGCTCTCCTGAGTCTTTAGTGTATGTGTAAAATTTCTCTTGTTCCATGTATTGAATGGGAGTCTGATTAACTTTTCGTGTTGAATAAGAGCTGTTCTTTCTATTTCATATTCAATGGGGTATTGGTTGGTTGGTATTTCCATGGCTGGTATTGGTGTGTACTTTGCTGCAGTAAGCAAATAATGGCTTTATATTGTATGTCATGTTAAGAATTGCTCTGGAACATCTCCACTTCATTCCTGTTACACGTGCTAACAGTGAAAGGCGCCTTTCTGCTCTTTGTATTACATTTTCTACTTGTTTGGTCCATGTAAGTTTGGTATCAAATATAACTCCCAAATACTTTGCTGCCTTTGTTTCTGATAATTGTTGAGACCCCCCCCCCCCCCACTCCGGCACTACAGCCCATGAAGAGCCAAGCCTTACCACCCAGCTGCTGTGTCCTCCACCTCGGCCCACAATAGGCATCATTAGTGGGGTGCAGTATTGGGTGGTACATGGTCAGCGTCCTGATCCCTCCTGACCAGTTATGCCCTCTTCACGACCTGGGACTACCACTTTTCTGTCAAGTAGCTCCTCAATTGGTCCCCCTGGGACCTAAAGAGGCTGAGTGCACCCCGTGGGTAATTCCTGATCCTTAAAATTTATTTTATTTTTAGTGGTCTTTTTTGTAGTGAAAATATTTGGTAGTTTGATTTTGTTATATTAACAGTGATTAAATTTTCTTTGGTCCACTTTTGTAGATTGGTTAAGAATTGCTGCATGGTTTTTTCTAATTCTGTACTTCTTTTTTTTGGCTATGAAGTCCACATTACTAAGTTATCCGCAAATAGTGCACACTTTACACCTGATTCTTGTATTTATTGTGACAGATCGTTAATATATTAAAAAGTGTTGTGCTCAGCACTGCAGCTTGTGGTAAGTACTTGTTTATATTTCCATATATTCCTTCCATATCTGATAGCAATAAAGTATTGAGTTAGGAAATGATATAACCATGAAAACATTGGACCTTGTATCTCTATTTTTTTAGTTTCTTTAATAGTCTTGTTCTGCATATAGAATCATATGCACTTTGGAAATCAATAAAAACTGATACTTATCTTCTTTTATATTGAAGGAGTCTTTGATTTCTTGAGTAAGAAGTAGAGGGAGCTTTCTGAATCGATCTTGACATTGGGAAGTCAAATTTTGTGATTGTAGAAATCAATTTAACCTGTTTGACACCATTCTTTCCATCATTTTTGCTATTACACTAGTAAGAGCTATTGGTCTATAATTTTTTATTTCTGATGCTGTGTTGTCTTTCTTCAAGAGTGGGACAATTGTTGCTTTTGGTCAGTTGGCAGGTATGAGTGGTTTTCCAGACTAGATTGTAGATTTTTAGTAGTTGTTGTTTTTCTGTTTTTCCAAGGCTTTTTATGAACTCTGGACGATGTGATCTGGTCCAGGAGACTTTTTGTTTTTTAGATTATTAATTGCAATTGTCAGTTCTTGCATATTAAAATTTTGAAAAAAGACTGTGTTTAGTGATAGGATCACATTCTCTTTCTTGCTTCAAGTCGTTCTTAAATTGTTTACATTCCTTTTTATTATTTCTTGTTACTTTGTGTAAATTAGCATAATATTTATTGAATGTTTCGGCTATGACTGCATCATTTGTTAATATTTTATTGTTGTGTATGATATGTGTGCTATTTTTTTCCTTCCAGTCCTTGACCTTTTTTATGAACTTATGGGCTTTGTTACCATTTGTCCTATAGTCTACTTATTCTAAGAAATCATTAAAGTGATTCTTTTTAACTGTGTTAATTTCTTTTTTTTGGTGAGGCACATTTCTTTTGCCATGTTTGTGTATCCAATACGTTTTTTTTTTGTTTTGTTTTTTCAGCTGTATTTCTAGCTATATCCCTTGCTTTTTCAGTTCTTCTAACTGGGGTTCCAAAGGGGCTTTGTTTGTAGTGTTTAACGCCTGCTTTTACTACTACAGCACCGCAGGCGGTGACACTGATGATACATGGAATGAAGATGGAGCACCGGTGGAATGAGATGGCGGGGGAAACCGGAGTGCCTGGAGAAAACCCGCCCTGACGCCACTTCGTCCACCACGAATACCATATGCGGGTCCCTGGGATCGAACCCGGGCCGCCTAGCAAAGGGGTTTGAAATTTGTTATTCTTCCAAAAGGATTTTTTTTTTTTTTTTTTTTTTTTTTTTTTTTTTTTTTTTTTTGCGGTTTCTAGGATGGCTTTACAAAAATTTCTGTTCATATGATCTGGTTGGTCATGCAGCTGTGAGTTTGTTTGTTCTTTAAATTTATGTTCCAGTTCAGTTTTATATTTGTTCCAATCTGCTTTTTTGAAGTTCCAATACAGATTCATGTGATGTTAACTGACATTTTTATTATCTAGTTTTATATCTGCAATTACTGCTCTGTGACCAGAACTTGGGTCTTCTATAACTTGTTTTTTAATCTTTGAAACAATATCTGTTGTAGCTAACAAGAGGTCTGGGTTACTGGCTGCTCCAGAGTAGTGTATGAAGGTTGTGGGATCTTCTTTATTATAAATCAGTTCAAAGGTGGTGGTATTCAAAAATTCTTCCACTATCTTCCCTGTAGAATCAACTTTTTCATAACCCCATCTTTTGGAATGGGCACTGAAATCCCCAATTATGATTGTTTTATTTAATTGGTCAATAAGTGAGAGATCTGGTTCATTCCTGGGAGGATTGTAAGTACTGTATAAATGTAAATGTGTTTTGTTATCCCAAAAATTTAGCTTTATTAATTCAGGTTTATCTGTGTTAAACATTTCTTTAACAATTTGAAAGGAGGAATTAATACTTATATACATTATACGATGAGGAGCTTGTTCACTTATGCAATATGTACATGTTCTTCAATCTATTTCTTAAAGTAAGGACTTTAGGACTTAGGGACAAGTTGGGTACCTTTCTACATTTCACGTTTTTAGCTGTTGTAACATAACCCTCAGGGGTCCCCACCTAGGGTATATGTGAATGGCGACCACAAGTTACCCAAGCTGAGCAGAACATTACTTCCACTTACTGCTGTTTTGCTCCACACTGTAGCTCTTCTATCTGAACTTATGGCTTTACCTTGGTCATCTCTTGTTCTCTTCTGACTCCAATGCTGATTGGGTACCTGAGGGCTAGCTTTCCATTTCTCTAATTTCTCTATAAACCCTTAACCCTTAACATGCTGACCTGTCATGGCATGTAATACGTCCTCCGATTGGTAATCAGAGGATATGGTCAGTGAATTTATTTTGATAACTCTCCCATCAGGTTGGTGAGACCCGTAAACCAACAACAGGTGTGGTCCTCCAGACATTCTGGGGGTTGTGAGAGAGCGATGTGACCACCAAAACATGCAAATATGGTGCTCACTAAAAAGTGGTTACATTTACTGCTAATTATCTCCAAGACTGAAAAATTGAATCATGTGTTTGTTTATATATTGTGGCTTCATTTTATCCTGCTGCTATATACTATCTTGCTCTATTGCATTCAGCAACTATATCTACAATTTCTCTTTCTTATATAAACATGCAAGAATAACAGAAAAATTTAATGGATACGTAGTTTAAAGCTTTACCTGTTTAAAGCTCCATCTGAAGACAAAGATTCCCCAGGAAATGGTAATGTGATCCCCACATTGACCTTCAGTTGTAGCATTTGTGGGTACATCCTCAATGGTAGTCTGGTTTGATACAAAAAGAAAAAATATCTGATTTGTAACAGTCTACTTTAAGTTAGCCAATGTATAATCATGTAGCTCAAGAAACGCAATTTTTACATACTTCACATAGATAATGCACATAATCATACAAAACCAATTCCTGTGTTTTTAAATGGTTGTTTAACTTTCAAGATACAGCTCTTCAATCTGAATAAGTTTAAATATGTGACCTGATTTATGAATTTAGCATGTTATGAAAGAAACACAATAGTCTAATTTTTTAACATACATTTAAGACAGCATTGACATGGTTTCTATACATGGGTAAATGAGATTGTAACATCAACATCAATGAAGATGCAACAACACCATGATGTGTGCGAAGTTAGTAATTTTCAGTTTGGCAGTGCCAGTTGTAGATACATCTATTAGTATTATTTAGCTCAATCACATAGGTATGCCTAGATCACACATTGAGAATAGATCTATCAAAATAAATCACCAGCTATCAACACATCGGAATAAGCTATAATGCAAAAGGCATTAAATAATTATTTAGAGTAAGTAAAGCTTGTGTATCTAAATTGATGTCAAAGGTAATAACCAAGTTTAAAATCCAGTTATTGCTGTAAAATGTCATATAATTTACTCTATACTGCTATAAGCATAAAATAGTTTAGCTGCGGCTAAATATTGACTAATTTCATTTTTCTCCTTCTTCCAAGTGAACGAAAGATAAAATGTTTCACAGCAGAAAACCTATACTAAATATCACAATAATTGAGTTAAGTGTAAAACAGTGATTAATAAAACGTATGAACCCAGTACTATCCATGAATTTTGCCAAATTTTGCTTATTTTGTGGCATAATAGTAAAACTCTTCATTGATGTTAAACCTGAGTTGTTTTTCTATCACTTATTCCTTCAGAAAATAAGTGAATTAATAAAATATTATAATCTATTGCATTATTTAGCATGAACATAATTTAGAGCTGAAATGGTTGTTCAATAATCAGTAAAGTAAATGCAAAATGCATATGTGGAAGTTAATTTTTCTGTGGTGGCAATATCTTCATTAGACTATGTTTCAAAGAAAGCATTAACACAACCTACTCATCTGAGTTACCCAGGATATTAGGCCCCTTTAGACCCTTTGTTCTTTTTTGGGGGAGGAGGAGGAGGGCCTTTGGTTGTTAAGAACCAATTAGCCATCAGGATGTCATGTCTCTATTAAATTCACCCACTCCCACACACACAAACACACACACACACACACACACACACACACACACACACAAACACACACATATATTTACTCTCTCACTTACAACTCCAGATTATAGAGAGGCTGGCAAGTAACCCGGTAGAAGAAAAATCTCCATATTTCTGCCAGGGATTGAATATGCAAGCTCTGGATTTGGATGCTAGCATGCTAACTAACAGACCACAGAGTAGTAGTAGTAATAGTAGCAGTAGTAGTAGTAGTAGTAGTAGTAGTAGTAGTAGTAGTAGTAGTAGTAGTAGTAGTAGTAGTAGTAGTAGTAGTAGTAGTAGTAGTAGTAGTAATAGTGGTAGTTGTAATGGTAGTGGTGGTGGCGGTAGCAGTGGTGGTAGTAGAGGTAGTGGTGGTAGCAGTAGTTGGGTTTTAGGGTGAGTGGTCATTAGTGCCCAAAAATACAATATGATGGAGGTGGTGGTGGTGGCGGTGGCAGGGGCGGCGGCGGCAGTGGTGATGGTGGTGGTGGTGGTGGCGGCAGTGGTGGTGGTGGCTGCAGCAGCGGCAGTGGCCGTGGGAGTGGCGGTGGCCGTGGCAGCGGCAGTGGCCATGGCGGTGGTGGTGGTGGTGACGGTGGTGGTGGTAGTAGTAGTTGGGTTTTAGGTTGCAGTGGTCATTAATGCCCAAACAATACAGTATGGTGGTGGTAGTGGTAGTGGTCTAGGCCGCAGCAGTGGTGGTAGTTGTAGTAGTAGTTGTAGTAGTAATTGTAGTAGTTGGGTTTTAGAGTGCAGTGGTCATTAGTGCCCAAACAATACAATAAAATGGAAAGTGCGGGCACTATGCCTGCAGTTTAAAACATTTCAACAATTTCATTCAACTATTAAAAAGTCGGAGAGGTAGAATGAGAAGTGAAAAATTCAATGTCACAGCCAGGATTGGAACCACAGACCTTCCACTTTACATGCAGCTGTGGCATTGAATTTTTCAGTTCTGATTCTACACCTCAAACATTGCCCACATATGGCTTGTGTGTTTAAAAGCACCAGCAGTGAGTCTGTTGGTATAAATAATTAAAAAGTCACCTAAATAATGTCAGCAACTGTAAAAGTAGAACAAGAACAGAGACAAAGCTTCACAAGAGAGATATACAAGACCAATTCACACCAACCATCAAATAAAAATAGAAAATTAAGTCAGCGAATCATACATGACCACCCACACTGCTAAGATAGAGAAAAAGTAATACACGCTCTACTGCACTTACTGTATCTGCCAGCACCTCAGAGCAGACCCAAGGATACATGTAACTGAGCTAAAAGCTGGCACTGAATAAAAAATACTGCACCAGCAGAGGCCCGTGGCAGTGAGCACAGAGCAGTGAGCATCCAAAGATAAAAGGTAACTATGACTAAAGCAGCAGTGCCCAATGAGCAATCTGGCTAAGAGCACTTCCTTGCAACAACAGGCATACCAGGAGGTCCTCCAGGTAACAGGAAGGGGCTTCACCTCCCTAAGTTTGTTCCCCTGAGTATCCAAACCATAGAGGCAGAGCCCTTTGTCCTTTGGTGCTATCTAAAGACAAATGTATGAACTGTTGCCTGAAACCTCTGTACAGCTTTGATGACGGTATAGCCCTCTGTGGTATAATTAAGTTTACTATGGTGATGGATGTGATTTTCTTTAAGATGCATTGAGACAATAATAGTTATAAAAATTATGTACATATAATGCATTTTTGTTTGGAATTTGTGCCAAAATGGATGATTGGGATGGATTAGCATTCTGCGCATTAATATATCGGGAGTCCCAAAAAAAAAAACACCAACAATGCTTAGTATGTTGTGGGGGATGGCAAACTGATCAGTTTTCAAATAAGAATCCCTGTCTGGAAATTCACAGTTTGGACGCTGGAGAGCGTTGAAGTTTGAGAACAAATGGTTGTGACAGTTTGTTAACATTTGTTTTGGCATCTTAATACCAAAGGTGTGCAACCCTTTAGACATCTGTACAGTGGGATGAATGACCTGTGTATAATAACATTCCTGCGGATGCACTAAATTCCTCTATAGAGTCCTTAGTACGCATCCTATTGCATTACTTGTATAATTTTCAGTACAGTAACATTTTTAACAGCAGTGCAACATGTACCAGTACACAGGCAGCTGAAATTACTGACTTGAACTCCAGCACACTGATATAAATGTGTGGAATCACCTCAGTATTTGCACATCCAATTGATGGATTGGTAGAGATGGACCAGTTCCATGGCCAGCTTGGTAGGATCTGACACTTCCTGATTATTTTCTGTGGAGATATATGAAGAGTATGGTGTATGACACTCCTGTAACATCAGCAGAGGACCTTATGGTTTGAGTCCATGGAGTGATTGAAAATCTTAAAGACAACCGCATGTATTGGTTCATGTACATGAGGCTCACCACTGCTGATATAGGTTCTGCAATAACATAGGAGGTACACAATTTGAAGCCTGTTTGTAATGTATATAGCTCAATGTGGGTTTATTGATGAAATACACCCATATCACATTTCAATGTGCTACAGCTTCCAAACAGTGCATTTCTGGACAGGGCTTCCTATTTGAAAACCAATCAGTTTGCCATCCTGCACAACATACTAAACATTCTCAGTGTTCTTTTGGGACATTCTGTATGCACAAGAACAATGTAGAAGTCAACCAATGTTTCATAACTCCATACATACAAATATGGCCATATATATTATACTAAGAAGCGCTTCTGTTCACATAATGCTAAGATTCACTACACTAGTGAAATACCTTATACACACTCTCAATGAAAATGTAACAAATAGCATAAGATATACGTGTTTTCTTTAAATACTCACTAACATGGGTCAACTATTTTAAAATTATATTAAAGTAGTATAACATTTGAAATAATATGTCAGAGAAAATATATAAATTGGTTGTTGATGGTCTAACTCAGGTAATGGCATTCTTGACCTTGTAAGTCACTTCCAAGTGACCTCCACCCCTCCCCTTCTCATTTGCTGTTTGCAAAACAAGCAGTCTTCTAATGCAGCTGGGGAACACTGCTCTGTGCAATAAAGAGATGCATTCCACAATAGTGGGTCAAACATTTAGGAAAAAATAGACTGGTTCATATTTTGTAGCATTGACTCAGGGGTCTCCGTCTAGGGGATATGTGAATAGCGACCACAAGGTACCCAAGCTGAGTAGAACATTACTTCCACTTACTGGTGTTTTGCTCCTCACTGTAACTTTTCTATCTGACCTTACCTTGGTCATCTCTTGTTCTCTTCTGACCCCGATGCTATTAGGGTTCCCGAGGGCTAGGGAGTCTTTATTTTTCCAACCTCTCCATTTCTCTATAAAATCTTAACCCCTAACATGCTGACCTGTCATGGCATGTAATACGTCCTGTGATTGGTAATCAGAGAATATGGTCGGTGAATTTATTTTGATAACTCTCCCGGTCAGGTCGGTGAAACCCGTAAACCAACGACAGGTGTGGTCCTCCAGACATTCTGGGTGTTGTGAGAGAGCGATGTGACTGCCAAAACATAAAAATATGGTGCTCTCTAAAAAGCGGTTACTATTACTGCTATTGCCCTCTTCAATATCAAAATATTGGAGAGCAAGAAGATTAATGACTTCATTGTCAGAAATCCAGCATTAGCTAACAACAACAACAACATATTTTGTAGCATACAAAGATGTTATATATGCCTGTATATATGCTAATAATATTAATTGAAGGATAATATTTATTTACCATAAAAACTCTACATTTTGAGTGTTGTTCATTAATTTTTCCTATATGTTTATAAATATATTTATTTCTTCAATTTGATAAGAAGTATAATACGTTTTGAGTTTCAAATCTTTATTGTATGAACAATAACAACAATAATAGAGGTAAAGGTGGTATTATGGGACAGTGGTTTTTACATGTCCATAAATACTAAAATATATTATTTATTTATGCCAACAAACTTACTGTTGGTGTTTTTAAACACACAAGCCGTGTGTGGGCGAAGTTTGAGAGGTAGAACTGGAACTTAAAAATTCAATGCCACAACTGGGATTTGTGGTCTGTGGTCTGTGGTTCAAATCCCAGTTGTGGCATTGAATTTTTAAGTTCCAGTTCTACCTCTCAAACTAAAATATATGTCAATTATTGTAACTTATTTTCGAGATCTTACCAGAAACAACTTCTCCTTATATCTCTAGTGCAGAGTGACACAAATTATACTAACATCTTCTTCAACTTCCCTGTTCTACCACTATTGTGGTGTCAGGGGATTACCTCGGATCCATTTTCCGAGACTCACATCTTCCTTTTGAATCCAACTTTACTTAAGGTGAGGGATTAGCCCAATGCTTAAGGTCCCTGTTTTATCTCCAGGTATTGAGTAGTTTCACAGTCCTTGAGGTAGGGGATTGGGCATTTCCTCCCAATCCCGAAAGATTTTGGTTTTACTGCCAATATTCGGGAGGCGGTTTGCAGTGGTTTCCCACTGGGCGATGGGGTCGCCGATTCCCTATACCTTATATTAACATCAATGTTTGAAAAAACAAAATTGTAGCACTTCTGGCAATATTTAAATTGTATTAGTATTATAGAACAGAGAGTAATAGTACATTGAAATGCACTTTCAGTCATAAAAAGTGTAATATATGCTTGTATTTACAAACTTGTAAGGAAGTGGAACACAACAAATTGAACTTCAATACCGAAAAGCACTGTCAAACAAATATGTTAATTAAAATTTTTTTCTCAGTCTTTTCAATGGAACTAAAAAATGCTTACATTTACAAGAAGTTCTAAAGAGTGTAGCAGTTTAAACACAAATTGTGATTCTCACAAGCAGAATAGTAGAAGTGCACTCATCTGACACAATTGTCACAGCTGATCCATAGTTGCCCAGTTCTTAAGTTCCTGGATTCATCATCATAAAAATGTATTCAGGATTCTACTCTTCAGGTGTGTAATCATTAGGTACTAAAAGGTGATTCACCTGAAGAGTTGGAGATATTAGTGACATCTGAATCCAATGGTTCTTGCCTGAATATGAATCTTCTTTTGGCTTTAAAGCTCATATTCTTTTTGATTTTCTTTGAACCATTTCTTTGATATTTTGAGTGATATGCACATTTACTTTTAATGGCTGTACTTCATCTGAAACTTTAGGAAACTATTGCTTTTAGAGGCACAAATAGAAGAGTTGTCATCCTTTCTGAGAATTCCTACCTCAGTTCTACTTGTCCCATATTATACCATTCACTTTACAGCACATTATCTTCAATATTGCTCTTATACATTAATTAACGAGGTATGTCTAATAAGTAGGGAGAGGATTTAGAGGATTTTTCCCTGTTTTTGCCTATTTTATTTTTGTGTTCAGAAATGTAGGATTTTATGCTGTAAGCATGTTTCCTACAATTTTAAGCCAAAATTCTTAGTTTTTTAGTGCTTATAAATGCCTATTTCATATGTTTGTACCTATTCTGCTTATTAGTGACTAAAACTGCCCTTTTAGCTGATTCCTCCTTTATGTAATTTGTAACAACAGCTTTTGCATGTGTTAGTTTTAATGTTAAGTTTTCAGGAAGAAGTATTTCTTACTACTGCATATTGGATACACAAAAGGGCTTTGGCAGGTAGTTAGGTACCTGATGTATCTGCTTTGCAGAAGCATCACAATGCTCTAATAACTTGGAAAAATCTTAGAATTTGCACAAGGACAAATAAGCAAGCCAAGATAAGCTACATGCTGTTTTAATGGCTTGAGAAATCAGACCATTCTTTATGTGAGAAATGGAAAGCCCATTGTATACGCAGTATTTCAAGTGCATAGATCACAATCAGTTTCTTTCACAAATATAGCCAAAAGGGAAGGCAGTTTAGTAACTGTGGTGCAAGAAACTCTTGACCTTGAGCCACAAAAAATAGAAAATTTTAAATTTTGCCCAATTGTATTGTGTGAACTAGAAAGTAGTTTCTCACAATATAAGAAGATGTCATGAGAAAACAGACATATTTACTCCTGAACATTTTGAAAAGTACATAATGATCCATTGTAATATGAGGTGTGATGCTGATAATTACAGGTGGTATACATATGTCACAACAGGTTTCAATAACAAAGCTTTGGTTTCAGTTATTTTACATCTAAGCTATTTTGTGTAAGAGGTAGAACTGGAACTTAAAAATTCAATGCCACAACTGGGATTTGAACCACAGACCTTTCGCTTACCGGGTGGTTGCTCTAACCACTGAGCTATTGTGACAAACTGCCAGAAAGGCATTAAATTCTCAAACCAGTTCATATTTCTCCTGGTAAACCACAAAGGCAGTCTCACATCAGAGACAAATTACCCCAATGGTGACTTACTATTGTAAGTACATTATATCCCAGGATTAAATAACCTTCAGATGGTAATTATTGTTTATTTTCAGTTGTGGCATTGAATTTTTAAGTTCCAGTTCTACCTCTCAAACTTTGGCCACACACAGCTTTTGTGTTTAAAAAACACCAACAGTAAGTTTGTTGGCATAAATAAATAATAATTGCTATTTTGTGTATTTTCTATGCTTATATCTTGATTATTGTGTCCATGCTTGGAATTTGTGTAATTTGTAATAAATATGATATTAATGCTACTAATATTAATTATAGTGCATTTTAAGTGCCTATTTTGCTCAAATTTTATGTTTGATAAGTATTTATATAGCTAATTTTTAGTGTCTATTTAAGTAGCTATTTTGCTCATTTTTAGTACCTCTTTGCCTGCCTATTTCACACATTTTTAGTGCTTATAAATCCAGCCCCTACTAATAAGCATTTAAAGATACAGAGGTAGAACTGGAACTTAAAAATTCAATGCCACAACTGGGATTTGAACCACAGACCTTCCGCTTGCCGGGCGGACGCTCTAACCAGTGAGCTCAGTGGTTAGAGCGTCCGCCCGGCAAGCGGAAGGTCTGTGGTTCAAATCCCAGTTGTGGCATTGAATTTTTAAGTTCCAGTTCTACCTCTTAAACTTTGCCCACACACGGCTTGTGTGTTTAAAAAACACCAACAGTAAGTTTTTTGGCATAAATAAATAATAATTTAAAGATACATTTATAGGCTAACTAAATGTGCAAAATAAATAGTTTCACACGACCTGGATTTTATGCAACAGCACCGCAAATCTTCCTCTGTTAAAACTGTTGTTGTTTTCTAGTGCCTTGCATCTGGCAATGAAGCCATTAGCATTCGTGCTTTCCAATACTTTTGAACTGTAGTTTCTTCTGATCGTAATGCTTCACAGGTCTTCAAGTGGTCTTCGTTCATTTCTGCTGGATCGTTACACAGGACACCTTTTTTGTGCCTATAAAAGGGCCCCTACTAATAAGCATTTAAAGATACATTTATAAACTAACTAAATGTGCAAAATAAATAGTTTCACACTACCTAGATTTTACGCAATAGCACTGGAAATTGTACTCTGTTAAAACTTTCCACACTACAAAACGCAACAATTTTCTCTCCCAATCACAGTTCTTAGCTTACTGGCTAGTCACATTGCCTTTGATTTAGAGAGGGTTCTGGAGAGGTCTAGCAGTGTCACCATAGTTGGTGATGGTAAGTTCAGAAAAACTGAAATGTTCCATTTCATAATCCCATCCCATAATATCACCTTTTCCTGTGGGATGATGGCGGAGGTGGTGAGAATAATGATGAGTATGATGATGACGACGACGATGATGACGACAACAATGATGATGACATCGATGGTGATGGTGATGATGATAAGAACAATAATAACAATTTTGACAAGCATATGATGTTACTTATAAAATACATATTACTACATAGGTTACGTTCATCCTCTTCTTTGTGATCAGTTTCTGAATCTAAAGATCTTGTTTTCATCATTTATTTATGCCAACAAACTTACTGTTGGTGTTTTTAAACACACAAGCCGTGTGTGGGCAAAGTTTAAATCTTGTTTTCAATTTATATTCAGAATTGGAATCGTCTGATTCTTGTAAGTTGTCATACACACAACTCTCAAGGTTTCTTCCAAATCCTTGGGATTTTGTTGATCATACTCCTGTTTGCGAGAAATAGTAACATACTGCTTGTACTAGCGAAGTAATATTGCACAACTAACGAGGAAAAACATGTCAGCAATATGTAATGAGGCATACATAGAGTATGGTTGACCTCTGTGACATGCAATTGCTGATTGTTGTTCTTGGAGCTAAAGAAATAAACAGATAAGATTGTTGCTCCAGCAAACAATCAAGTGAGGTATTATATTAGATGTCCTATTCTGGTGATTGCATAGGTGTGATGATACTTTGCCATTTCATAAAATTTAAATTATGACAGTAGTGACTTTTTTCACTTTTTCTAGACGAAATAAGAGCATATGTGCATTCATCAATGCTTCATGGGTGATCAGTCATGTTAAATTTAAGAAGGTTGAGTTTTCGGCCATTGTCGACTCCATGGCCATCTTCAGGATTAAAAAGATGAAAAAATCTCCTCAGTTTTCCAAATATATACTATGGTTTGGAGGATGTGAATTGTATTGTCCTAGCCAATGCTCGACCTTCTTAAATTTAACACGGCTGATCACCTGTGAAGCATTGATCAATAACGTTTGCCGTGAAAGCTTCAAATCTTACATGTGTGCATTGATTTGCACTATAAAAATTTTGTAATAAATTCATTATAGCATGGAATAAATGTATTCCTTAAATGCATATGTTTAACTATTGAGACAGTATATTTGAAGACCCCAAAAGAAAATTGTTTATGTGAATATTTGTTAAAAGTGTAATTTGTTTTTTGAGGTTGGTACGAGTTGGTTAAATGACGAAAACGTGTTGCAAATGTTCATTGTTACGAACAACTAAGTTAGTTTAAAGACGTCATAAATATTTCCATATTTGATTTTAATATATATGTATAAATGTTAGAATTATATGTGTTCCATAATAAAAGTAAGGGAGGATGGTTAGGGATTGCTTCCCTAACAAGAAAGAACTATTTGATGGACGCATAAGCGGATGAATACGAAAAAGGCGGTGTCACGTGAGGTGACGCCATAATCTGCCCATTAGTGTATGTGTATTCAAGGTGAAAGGACATATTTAGGTAGTGTGAACATCGTAGAACATTTACCAGAATTTCATCAAACTTTTGTTCCACTTTAAATAAAAAAGTGAAAAGATTTAAATCATTTAGAACGGTGCTAAGAGGAATTATTTAATGTAAAATATCGAAAAAGTGTTAATAAAATAATACATTGTGGTGATGAAACATCGTGTGATTTTTCATTCCATCCGTTACCACGCCCTGAGATCACAAATATCTCAATAGCTCAAAGACTCAACAAAGGGTAATAATTATAAAAACTGCACCACTATCAAGGAATGAAACATGCAAATATGCAAAAATCTGAGCTCTACTGATGACCATTGTTGTGAGCCCTAAAGCACAACCAAAACAAATCTGCAGGTTGAACTGTTCTTTGGGAGACTTGCATTATCAGGTGTAAGATTACTGTATCTAAAGGATCACAAATGTCAACATTTATTTAATATTTAATAAATACAAAACAAGAAAATTATCAAAATAAGAGCTGAAGTTTTCCTGAAGGCATAATAACTACATTTTCTCAGGTTTCTAGTCAGGTAAGTAGTTCAAAGTCATTGTTTTGAAGATGAACACCTTCTAAGTGTTGGTTCCAAATTCAAGCTAGAAGCCTTAGAAAATTTAGAATTTAGAAAATTATCTTTATAGTGCATGTGTAATATTTAAAAATTAAATTATTTATTTATAAAATATATCAGATTATAAAATAAAACCCACCTAAACTGGCTCTAATGGAGTTCCTAAAATTATCAGAAACTAGTCATCAGTTTTGTAATTCTGTCATTAAATGACTTAAAAACTCCAGATCTACTGACATTGCTAGGGCTAGCATTATGTCAGCATTTCCTTGCAACTTATTTCCATCAAATCAAACCAGTTTGATACGTTTCCAGTGCCATTCAGAAAGAATTTCTTGCAAATACATGTGAATACTTTGAGAAATATGGTAATTTTCTATTCCTTTATTTAGCATTTATTTAACCAATCTACTCTTGGTGTATGTAGTGATTGTTTTATAAATTAAATGTCTGTGAAACTGTACTGTAATTCATAAAGCTTTAATATAATAATTACAAATTAACTTACCTTAGTATATGATAAACTTACCATTGCTTCTCCAGATATAGTTGTATAGAAAAATCTAATAGAGCAATTTACTCTAAGCAGAATACAGGGATCACCATAAATATCTTGAACCTCGTACACTGAGGCTAATTTTTCATCTTCTTTCATGAAACAGATTACAATCCATATTTTAACATTTGTTTTAAACTTTGAGGGTTGTTGAAAAATGTCCTAGCAATCCAGCATTTGAACATTAAACATGAAAGAAAGGAAGGAAGGAAGGAGGGAGGGAAAGGGGGAAAGAGAAAGAACAAAAAAGAGAGAAAAAGACATGCACAAGTATTTTTATTCCACACTGGTGGTTCTAAACAACACTATCTAGGTGCATAAAAATGCAACAGCAGTCTTTCTTGTGTGCCACTGGAAAAGTAAATACTACTCGCACACTTTATTTTGAGCCCTGGAATTTAGTCTGAATAGTCCAAGTCAAGAAGACCTCTGCTTTGCGAAAGTAACAACTGAACATCAATGTCCAAACTTCAGTGATACATTTGTGCATTTTATTGTGTCAAATTAGCTTTATTGCTGTTCTCTTGTGTTATCATACTGATCTACTTTTGAATTTTACTTTGGTGTTTAGCAAACTCAACAGTGATTTTAAGTAATAAATGCCTGAAGTAGATCTAGCATCAAACTCCTGTAAATAGTAAAAGAAGGATTTAGCCTTTTATCTTAGTTGTTGGCTAACCTGGAAAAAACAATTGCGTAAACTACTACTCATGGCCTTGTAAGATGTAATTTAAAGTATGACTGTGTAAAAGACATGAAAAGTCCTGTTGCTGTCTTTGACAACAAGACTATTTGGAAGCTAAAGATAAAGTGTGTGAATAGTAGATAAATAAATATAAATAGATTTAGCCAATAGGCATCCCATAAGAGCAAAAGCCTCCTATTTACACAGGGACTAACTTGCAAATAAGCTCCAAAAGTGAGCAAACCCTTGGGAGTTTGTTGCTGAACTGTCTTCCTATTCCTAATCATATTTTATAATTATAAATCCTTTCTGCTTTTCCTGTCTCCAGACACTTCCGCATTGCACTTTCCACAACTTTTGCATTAATTGTCACTTTGGCTCCAGCTGTCTCCATGCTTCTCTGTTTCTTGTGATTCTTGACCATTGGCTTCCCGCTTTGGTTCAAAAATAGTCTGACAATCTGATCCTTGGGCATCCCACGCTTCTTCGTCCTTTTTGTTGGTCCTACTTTGTGATGTGGTGCATCCATTTTTGGTGAACTATGCATGATACATGTGCACCCAATTTCCATTTTAGTTTTTCTGCCTTTCTACTACATTGTGCATTTTAGTCCTTCTTCTAAGTTCCTCATTCCTGATTCGGTCTCTTAGTAAAATGTTAAGGATTTTACACTCAATTCTCCTTTGAGACACCTGTAGCTGTTTTTTCAGTTTTTCTGTCAGGGACCATGTCAGTCATAAAGTAGTGTTGGGATAACACATTTTTCTGGATTTCTGCCCTTTTATTTACTTTTAGTCTTTCATCTGTGAGTAGGAACTTAAGCGACCAAAATTTGTTCCACGCTAATCCTATTTTGCATTTTACTTCACTCTCTGTGTCTTTGTTTAGGAAGATGTTTTGTCCAAGGTACACATATTGTTGCACATATTCAAGTGGTGATTGACATAATTGGATAGGGTCTTCTGATCCATTGGTTATTATTTTTGTTTTTGTGAGGTTCATTGTGTGTTCTGCTTCACTGCTTTTTCTGTTCAGTTCCCTGATCATTTCCACTAGCATTTTTGTTGACCTTGTTATTAGAGTTACATCATCTGCAAATCTGAGATGTGTCAGTTTCTCACCATCTATATCTATTCCATGTTTGCATTTCCATTTCATTTTTCTGAATTGATGTTCCAGCATGCTTGCAAATAACTTTGGTGATAGAGGATCCCCTTGCTTCACACCCCTTTTTATTTGAAACCATTCTCTGTCTCTTTCTGTTCTTCCATTGCTGAGCTGTTTTGGTATATTTTGGCTGACAACCTTATGTATTTGGTGATCACTTGTTATTTTAAGGCCTGTAACACACTGTCATGTTCCACAGAATCAGAGACTTTATTATAGTCTATGAAGGTGATGTAGATTTGTTGGTTGTACTCCTGTGTCTTTTCTATTAGTTGACATATAGGTTGGAGGTGGTCAATGGTGCTGTAACCGTATCTGAATCCTGCTTGTTCCGTTGGTTGGTTGTCATCTAGTGTTTTATCTAGCCTTTTACATATCTTCATAAATAGTTTGTAGAGGTTTGAAGATAGGCTAATCAGTTGCTACTTATTTATATTTTCTCTAGCCCCTTTTTTGTGTAACAATATAATTATACTTTTCCCCCTGTCTGCTGGTATTTCCTCCTTTGCAATGATCTTGTTGAATAGTACTGTAATTGTTGGTATTCTTCTTCTCTTCCTAAGCTTAGGTACTCATTGTAGGTATTATCATTGCCTCGACATTTATCCTTCTTTAATCCTTGTAGAGTAACTCTTGCTTTGCTTGGAATCTCTTCGGTGGAACTTGTGAGTTGGTTCTTGTTGAGTAATGTGCTCTGTGTTGTACTGGCATACAAATGACTTTAGAATTTGGTAGCTTCCTTTGAGATCTCTTCTCTTGATGTTTGCTTGTGGCCTGCACCATCCTTGACTTCCATAATCCAGTGCATGCCTTTCCTTGTCTGTTTTCTTATTTTCTTTATGGATTTAATTTTTTCCATTACTTCTTTGACTTGGTTTTAGTTATCTTCATGTAAGTCTCTCCTTATCGCCCTCTTAGTGTTCCTGTTTATTTTTCATATTCCATCTTTAGTTGTTGGTTTGTATATTTAACTGTCTTTATAGTCTAGAAGAATATAAATCAATTAAGGCAAAGAAAACCAGGGTGTAAATATATATGTAAATATAAAGATGTATGTATACTTTCTGACGTGCCCTTTAATTCATGTACTTAAAGGATGAATAAAATGAGCTATGAGTTACCTAACACTAACAGGGAGTTTAGCGATGTGTCTAGTGACAGTTACTTATACAACATGATCAAACACCTGTGTTATACTTATTATGTTCTGTGAACAGTTCCATATCTAACACTTAACAGGGAATATGACAATGTGTCTGGTGATAGTTACTTACACAACTTGATCAAATAACTGTGTTTTACTCATTATGTTCAGTGAACAGTTCCATATCTAACACTAACAGGGAACATGATAATATGCCTCCTGATAGTAATTAATACTACTTAATCAAGGAATTCCACTGTCATCATTAGGTGTAAAAACATTTCCATGCAAAGCACTAAAAGGGAATATGAGGAATATTTAATAAAAATAGGTAATCTGTTGTACAAAATAATCAACCAAATGACTATATATATATATATATATATGCAGGGAACGGTTAATATCTTATGGTTTTTTAAAATTGGCTACACGAATGCCACTTATCCATTTTCTCCATTATTCTGAGCACCTTTTTTTGCAACGTGAATACCTTTTTCATGTCTGTTTCCATGATATTATCTCAAAGAGTAATTCCATATTTTATGTGATGACTCAGGGATCTCCATCTAGGGGATATGTGAATAGCGACCACAAGGTACCCAAGCTGAGCAGAACATTACTTCCACTTACTGGTGTTTTGCTCTTCACTGTAACTTTTCTTCTGACCTTACCTTGGTCATCTCTTGTTCTCTTCCGACCCCGATGCTATTAGGGTTTCTGAGGGCTAGGGAGTCCTTATTTTTCCAACCTCTACATTTCTCTAATTTCTCTATAAATCTTAACCCCTAACATGCTGACCTGTCATGGCATGTAATACGTCCTCTGATTGGTAATCAGAGGATATGGTCGGTGAATTTATTTTGATAAGTCTCCCGGTTAGGTCGGTGAGACCCGTAAACCAACGACAGGTGTGGTCCTCCAGACATTCTGGTGGTTGTGAGAGAGCGATGTGACCGCCAAAACAAAAATATGGTGCTCTCTAAAAATCGGTTACTATACTGCTATTGCTCTATCAATATATTAAATATTGGAGAGCAAGAGGATTAATGACTTCATTGTCAGAAATCCAGCATTAGCTAACAACAATATTTAACTGTCTTCAGTTTTTCCTTTTGTTCTATCATGTTGATTGTTGTCATTTGCAACTTATTCCTTCTTTTTCCCTGTGGTTTTGCTACTTGTGATTTTCTGACTGCCTGGTTGATATCTGATACAGTGTATTTGTGTAGACCCTGAGTATCACACACCATCATTTTTTGAGCACTTCATTGGTATATTTCCTCGGTCCCAATTTGCATAATTCCTTATCTATTAGTGCTGTAGTGGGCCCCCTTTGTTTGATGAAGTGATGCTTCTTAATCTGGAAATTCATCTTTAATCTTACCATCCTGTGATCTGTGTCATACTGTAAACCATTTGATTACTTGTACATCCACTATTCCTTCCATTTGGTCCACTAAAATGAAGTCTATCTCATTTTTTGTTGTTCCATTGGGGACCACCCATGTCCATCTGCTAGCATGACTTTTCTTAAAGAATGTATTTTCAGTCTGTGTCCGTAAGTGAATTGTATTAGTTTTTCTCTTCTTGTGTTTCTGTGTACATAGCCATATGGTCCCATTGGTACCTCCTCTTCAGATTCTTTATATCCTATTTTGCTGTTTAAGTCCCCCATAATAATTAGCCTGTCTGATGTATAGTTGTTTATTGCATTATCTAATAAGTTGTAAAAGTTGTCAATTTCTTCTTCTGCACTAGCTTCTGTTGGGGCATATACTTATATTATTGTCAATCTTTATGGATGTTAGAAGATTCTTTCTGATATCCCTTTTATCTTTATTAAATAGTACATAGAATTGTTTTAATGTTTGCTAGTATATATAGAATCTGTTTGCAGGTATAAGGAATAAATAAACATTACATTCTACTTCATATAGTGCAGACTTTATTCTGAGCTCTAACTTAAGCCAGTAAATTATACAACAGACAAGTAAGTTTGCTGAACAAATCAATAAAATAATAAATAAGCAGCCAAAACACATATCCCCAAAGGAAAGTTAAAGAAATATAGCTACTTTTGGTCTCCATCTTTATCTAAGTTAAAACACGAAAGAAATATAGCAAGAGCCAAAGCCGAAAGAACCAAGTGTCCAGAAGATGTACAAAACTGGAGAAGAAAAGCAGCCATTTTTAAGAAAGAATTAATTACAGCAAAAAGGGCCAGTTTCACAAATTTTGTAGAACATATGGACTATAGGAAAGATGGAAATAAAATATACAAATTCCTTAATAAAACAAAATTATCAAAAAATATAACTGAACCATTAAAACATAATAACAAAAGCTTAACTACAGATAGGGAAATAGCAGAATCCCTTAACAAGTTTTATGTTCAGTCACAAAGAATACCCCAAGCGTATAAAAAACAAGATAAGGCTATCCAAAAAACTATCAGAGAAACTAATAAGCCAAAAGGTATACGAAATGATATTTTTATTCAGGATTTTAACGAAACAGAACTGGATTTAGCAATAGAACAATTACAGAACAAAAAATCTCCAGGACCTGACAAGATCCACCCAGAGTTTATTAAACACCTTGGCAGGGAAGGAAAAGAAATCCTACTTAAACTGTATAACACTTGTTGGAGAATGACTGTACCTTCCGACTGGAAAAAAGCCATTATCATCCCGATTTTAAAGAAAAACAAACCTTCAAACAATATTAATAGTTTCAGACCAATATCTTTGACCAGCGTTATTGCAAAAGTGATGGAAAGAATGGTGGCATCTAGACTTATCTGGTTCCTAGAATATTACAACTTAATTAATAGTTCACAGACCGGCTTCAGACAGAATCATAGTACAAGTGAAAATGTACTCCTACTAAGCCAAGACATCAAGGAAGCTTTCAAAAGGAAGGAGGATACCTTAGCAGTATTCATTGATTTTAAATCAGCATATGACTCAGTCTGGACAAACAAATTAATTGAGAAGTTGCAATCAATAGGTGTGAAAAGTAACATGCTTAAATGGATAACTCAGTTTATTTTACAAAGATTTTGTGCCACAAAATATAATACATACATTTCCAAATATAAACAAACACACTGAGGACTTCCACAAGGTGCTGTTCTGAGCACAACACTCTTTAACATATATATATATAAATGACCTTCCATCAATAATAAAAACTTTAGAAACCAAAATTGCTTTATTTGCTGATGATGTAGTCATTTGGATTTCAGGCTCCCCAAAAAAACCTGAATTAATTAAAGACAGAATAGAAACAGCCCTAAACAAAGTACATGAATGGAGCTCCAAAAACCTCATGACTATCAATGTGGAAAAAACAAATTATGAATTATTTACACTAAAATACAAACCAGTTAATATTAACATAAATTATAATGGTAAACCACTCAAAGCAGTTGATGATGCCAAATACTTAGGCATCACTTTCGACAGAAAGCTAAGTTGGAAAAAACATATAACAAACATCTCAGAAAAGGTTGAAAAGAAACTGCAAATCCTGAAAAGGTTAGCTGGTGCTAAATGGGGCTGCTCAAGGAGAGTCCTTAATACAACATACAAAATGTATGTTAAACCAAACCTCTTGTACTGTTCTGAAGCTTTAATAACAGCAGCAAATGCTAACATCAATAAACTTGAACAAATACAAAATCAGGCTCTTCGCCTAATCACTGGAGCAGTTAAATCCACACCTATTGATGCCATACTTGCCTTAACACGGACCCCATCAATAACAACAAAAATAGAAGAACAAGCATTGCTCCAGCATGAGAAAATGTTACGACTGCCAAACTCTAAATGGACAGAAGAGAACCTCCCCCCTTCAATCCTTAAAACTCATAGTAGTTTCCTAGAAAAGGTAACACAGATTAAATCCAAATTGAACATTCCTAACACCAGAGAAAATCTACTTATAAGAGAAAATCCATTGGAATTATTGCAACCTACCTTCAATTTCGAATTAATAGAGGAAATAAGTAAATCAGACACACCAAAAGAAATACAAAAACTTCTAGCTCTGGAAACAATCAATACTAGGTGTACCACAGAAGAATGGCTGCACATATATACTGATGGATCCTCCAAGGAAAACCTTACTGGAGCTGGAGTTGTGTGTTCACATTTTTCCTTTTATCATTCTGTTGGCAGAGACACAACAAATTATGATGGAGAAATAGAGGCTATACACATTGCTCTCCGACAATTATTAAATCTTCCCTTAAATAAATTTAACAAGGCAGTAATTCTTTCGGATTCTGAAGCTGCAATTCAGGGAATATGTTCAAATACTACAAAGAAGTCAACAAAAATTAGAGAATGCTACAAAATGTTAACACAACTCCAAAAAGTTAATAAGACTGTTCATCTCCAATGGATTCCAGCACACTGTGGAGTCATGGGGAACGAAGCTGCAGACTCACTTGCAAAGAAAGGCACAACAATATAACAAAAGTCTAAATTCAATTTCTCATATTCCTCAATAAAACGCTTGATCATTAAAAAATTTTCTCATTCATACCTACAAGAAATAGAAACAAATGCCAAAGATAAAAAATGGATTACACTACTTTCCAACCCAGATATAATCCCCCAGAGACCAAGGAAAACAGCGGTTGCAGCCTTCCGACTACTGACAAATCACGACTGCTTAGCAAGTCATCTCTACAGAATAGGCATCTCAGCCTCACCAATATGTGTCCTGTGTAACGATCCAGCAGAAATGAACGAAGACCACTTGAAGACCTGTGAAGCATTAAGATCAGAAGAAACTACAGTTCAAAAGTATTGGAAAGCATGAATGCTAATGGCTTCATTGCCAGATGCAAGGCACTAGAAAACAACAACAACAACTTTGAAATTTAATTAGAATGCTAAATTTTAGTTTTGGTAACTCAATATTAATAAAAAACTATAGTGCTTGCTGAAATACTTTTCATTTTGCAAGTACTGGGTGGGCCACAGTAAAACAGTTTGCTTCTGACCATAGTATAATAAAAACACCACTTCTTATATTAAACTAATGATAATGAAGTGGTTAAAACAGTGGAGCATATTAATAAACTGAAAAATATGTTGATATTTAGAAAAGCGTTTTGCTCCAATTTACTTGTAATAATATTAAACATAAGACTAGTTTCGGAGAGGATCCTCTCCATCATTCAGCTGTTGGTTGACTGATTCAACATTAGGTAATTACTATGGAATTATTCCTCAAGTTATTCCTCATGGAAGTTTTCCTCAAGTTCATCCAGAGTATGCTGATAATGGGAATAGTTACCACTCACTTTCTGTTTAAAATTTTCATATACATAAAATTGCATGAGAACAATCCTGTGTTTTTGCATTTTCTCTTTCCTCTTGTTCACTTCATAAACAATTCATGAACCTCTTCTGGGTGACATTATATTGGAAAAAGCACTGAATGTTGTCTTCTGATATTACATAATTGCCATAAACTTATCAAACATAACCAGGAATTGCCATATCCACAGCTTACTTAAGGTAAATTGGGCCTACTTTCTGTCACTGAGCACCAAATATCAATCTTCTTGCCAAGAAGTAATGTTTCATAAGTGAAATGGGGGTTTTCCATTGGACCAGTACCTACTGAGATTTTAGGAAATTATGAGGTCTGATAGACAAAATCTCACCTGTCCATCATGAAGTATAGCAATGAGTCCAAATGTCCATCACCAATGGTAGCCAGTAACCACATAAGATAATTTAAGTGTAATTTTTGTCAGAGACTTTTTTCACATACATACATGTTATTCAGTATGGTTTGAGGTTAAGATATTTCAGCACTTGCTGACATATTTATGATGTACCAACTTGTTAAGATAGTCTTCAACTTGATTTTCAGGGATACTTGCAATCTGCTACCTAATGTCCCATAAAATATGGAGCATCTAAGTAGTTGGATGTCACATTTGTCCATGTTTATGACATAGCCTGTTTGACACCATTTTCAAATTGAACTTTCAGTACTTGTCAGCAAAGGTTTCTTGTGTTCTTCTTTATGAGTATTGTGCTTCCAAGGAGAACAAAATCTTTTTGATGTAATACAAGGTGAAAAGTCTGGTGAATAATGCCATATGTTACAAACCACACTGGCTAGGATGAGGTGCCATTCATATGCATTGAGAGACATGTTAAGAAGTGACCAAACTAATGAAGTCAGTATGAGGACTTGTGTAATTGTTCAAGAACATTTGAAAAAGTGGAAGATTTGTACCACACATGCTGCAGATGAGCAGAAGCAAACTTACATGGAAACATCTGCACATAATGACATATCTGACCAGAACCCATAAGTTTTGGAAACAATTATTACAATGGATGAGATCTAGTGGAGGGCCAAACAACAGTCAATGGCATGGTTTGCATCATCTTTCCCATCTCCCAAATAAAATTGACTGACCAAATCCAAGATTAAGATGATGTTGATTCCCCTTTTGACAGCAAGGGCTTGATCCATCATGAATTTTTACCCAAGGGTCAAACTGACAATGAAGTTTACGAGGAAATTTTTAAATGGCTGCTGCAACGAATTCCGACAGATTCAGTCAGAACTGTCAACACTGTGGAATGTGGAATTTCCTCCATGGCAATGTCTGTCCACACACTGCGATCTGTGTGCTCAATTTTCCCACTTGATGCAAGTCTCCAAATACTGTTCTTCCTTATTTTTCATATTTGGCACTGGTAGGCTTCTTTTTAGTTCCCCACCTTAAATTATCCATTAAAAGCTAATGCTTTGCCAATGTATTGCTATATGCTTTGTGTCAGTAGCATCAGGTTTCATCTCCTGTATGATGGTTTCCAAAACCTATAGATTTCAATCAGATATGTCAATGAAATCTCCAGAAGTTTCTATCCGAGTTTGCTTCTACTCATCTGTCAAACTGTACAAATTAGCCACAAATCTTCCACTTTTTCAAATGTTTGTAAACAAAGACAGGAGTTCTCATACCAACTCTGTTAGCTTGGTTGCAGAGCGCACCACTGCTTCACTTCCATGATTTGCACAATAGAGGATACTTGTTGACATGCCTCTCAATATGTATGGGCAATCGCCTCATGCTTAATAGTGGGACCAGTCACCAAACTTTTCAGACGACCTTAATAGCAAGATGATCTAAAGACAGAACACAAATTTGGAGATTCCAAATTGCAAGAAGTCAGATAGTTGACAAGAGCAACGAGCTCATGGACTTTTCCAAAGAGTATGAGGTTATATTGGAAACAGGCTACTTTTCTTTCCTCCACTCAAAGTGTCAATAAACATGCAGTCTTTATACAAATGGGAGGCAGTTTGTATGAGCATAAACACATATTTGCAAATTTTGTGCCTGTAAAGTTCATTTATGTGTGAAAATGCAGAACAAACCACTGATTTCACTTGCTTGTTTTCATGCACACACAACTATCTATTTTATTCTTTGCTTTGAAACAAAGAAGGCAACTATAAGAGAAGAGAAGAGAAGTCTTTTGCAAATAAAATGAACAAGCATATAACATATTATAAATTTAAAGTAAGACATTGCTTTTGAACATTTTAAAGTAACCTAACTCTTTTGCCAAATTGTCAGTACAAAATTTTGTCTATTTTGGTCAAACATTTTGGATTTGTATAAAGCATAAACTTACTTTCATCTTTATATTTGGAGGTAACACAAAGCAACTTCAGACTGATGCTTCAAATTCATAGCTTAGTAGGAAAATTAATTTTGTTAGCTGTGTTTTATTTTCTTTCCAAATGTATGTAAAAAAATCTTATGTGTTGCACTCACATGACTTTCTCTACTCTTGTACTAACCATTCTTACAAACTCTTATTCTTCTACCTTCTTTGTGTTAGTTGAGATAAGCATTTGCAGAAATTACCTTATCACTTATTTTCTTGCACGTGCAATGGGAATGTGGGTATACAGTAGGTTTTGAGTGATAGTAAAATCTTTTAAAGCTTTCAAATTCTCCATTCTCTTTGCATGCCTAACATATAAAAAAATGAATAGCGATGTTCCATTTGACAAAAGTATAAGTTCTCCAAAACTTATACAAATAACAAGGAATATCTCTGAAATGGTTCACTCTACAAAAATATTTATTTGGAGATAAATTCTGTGTTTAGCAAGATCTACAATTATTGGAGAGCAAAATGATTAATGGCTTCATTGTCAGAAATCTAGCGTTAGTTAACATTTTTTATGTAGTATGATTTTGTCTATCTCTTACGGTTTACAAGTTATTCAAAAGTAATCCAGAGTAAACAGGACTACATAGGCTATAACCAAAAAATACAAAATATACACTTTATTTGTCATCAAAATATCTCAAACATGACATTTTAATCAAAATAGTTAGAGCCACTTTCAAGAAAATCAAAATTTTCAAAAAATTTTCCATGTAAAGAGTAGTTTAGGGTGGAGCAATTTTCTTCAAAATCTTTGTGTTGCATCCTTAAAAGACATTAAACTTAAATACCAACTTTGGTTTTTAAACAACTTCTCGTATTTGAGTTATGTTCTCCACGGACTGACACACACACACACACACACACAGACACACACACACTCACACACCTTTTTCTAAAAATGATTTTTTTGGATTCAGGGGCCCTCAAAACATATATTTCAGGTGAAATTTTGACATCAAATTTTTGGGTGGAATATAATACTTCCTCTACTTAGTAGTGGAGAAAGTAAAAATAGTCTAATGTTGGTTAGTTTATTGATGTCTATGAAAGTCAGTGTCTATTTCATGGCAAGAAAAATAAAACATTGTTTCCTATTTTTCATAAAGCAGGCAAAGCTACTCTCCAAAGATCATCCTAAACACCATTTAATGTATCATATAACAGCCAAAATGGCATTTTTGGCTGAGAACAAGTCTCAGTTTATAGTTTTCTGGATTCCAAATGCATACATACAACTTCAGTGAGGTACAGAAAAGTAATATAACTTGGCTGCAGAAAGAGAATTCCTTTTTGGTGGGGAGGGTGAAATCTATATATTTATGTGAAGTATTTCTTCACTGTACTTCAGTGGGCTTTACTTTAAGTTTCATTGAGCACATTTTATAAGTCTATTTATAAAGAATTCCTTACCATTTGTTTCGCTTATTGGTAATGTCACTTCATCATTTGGCACCTGCAAAAGGACAAAAACAAAATGTGATTGGCAGGGACATTTTATTGGAGCAGTGTTAAACTTGAAGAAAAGATGTGTAAAAATTACGCAAAATGTTAGTGTGCTTACTATAAGCCAATTATAAGACCTCTTTGTTGTTATGAATTTAAGGAAAATTTTCTATGTTATATTGTATTTCACATATGGCATATGGCACTTGATTAATTTTTAGTTTACTTTTACCTGCATTATCATCATTCTACTGGCATAAATATGTCAGTAGGCTAGAACTTCATTTCTGTATACCTATAATGTTAAGGTGAGAAGGTACTTGGGGGTCAAAATTCACTTTTTTTTATTTTTACATTTTATTATAATTTCATCCCTTTATATTACGAGTATATAGTTAAAAAGTTCATTGGAGCAATATTTTATCCCTAATCTTCTTATTATATTAATGGGTGTTAAGTTGTTGCTACACCCCTTTTCATATACTTTCAGAAAATCAATCATAACTTCTGTAATACTGAACATATATTTCTGGGCTAAGCCTGTTTTGTGAAGGATATTTCAAGCTCCTTGTTGGTACAGTGTAACTCCAATGATGTTGGTTACAGAGGATCAAGACTGCAGCAGGAATTTTCTGACTCATGTGAGAAGTGAGTAATCAATATGTAAGCTTTAACGCTGTTTTTTTCAGTTTTATATTTTTTCAGGTTCCGGTGCACTTTTTTAAAAAACTATTGAACCAAAACATAAGAAAGTATTTTTATGTATTCAGCAGACTTACAAAAATAATAATAAGAAGGGATTTCTCTCTGTGATTTATAATACTTATTTTAAAAAAATAAAATTATCTGAAATTCCAGGCTATGGAGATAGGCAGTACCATCTCGCCTTAATATACACTATAACACTACATAGAAATTAAGAAGTTCGAACTTAGACACATACCCTAGTTATTATAAATCTTAAACTTTAGTATTATATAGAAAAATTAAATATGATTGGTGGAAGAAAAATAGAAATATGTAATAAACTATATAGAGAAAAACTGACTAGGATATATAACTATTTTGTGGAGGATTTTTATTGTGTTTTAGAATGTGAAGAAACTAAAGTATGGACGGCTCAGTTGATACCAATAAAATGTCCTCAGATCCAATAGAGATAGATCAGCAAGATTCATGAAATTAAGAAATATAACTGTATTTGGATGGATAGAGGAGTTATCTGAAAACATTAAAGTAACATGGAAAAGTATAATTTAAAATTGTAAATCTATAAAAGAATACCTAGTTAGCTGTTGGTATGTTGCAGTGTAGGTGTGTCATATAAAATATTTAAGAAAATGAATCATGAAAAACTGGAAAATACAGTGTATATATTTCTTTCTCCTCTCCTTTATAAAACAGTTTTTTAACATCAACATTGTCTAGAAAACATTTATAAGCATTTCACCTTCACAATCCAACTTATCAAAATTAGTTAAAATTCCTTCTTCCTACATTTAACCTATTTTGTACATGTTATTGTATTTCCAGCTCGATTGAGCACATCCAACTTCTCTTAATCTAAAAGGTGTCTTGCTTTTGAGAAAAAGTTGTAATATACCTAGATTAGTATACATTTTACTATACTCACAGAGTGTGGTGATAGCACAATATTTGTTCTATAAAAATTTTCAATTAAAATCAGGTTGAGGATGGGAGAAAATGAGCTCCAAAACAGTGATGCAGTGATGCAGTTTCAGTAAACTGAATCACTTTTACCATCTAGAAGTCAAAAGTTCTTAATATGCATTGAATACCTGCCTCTCAGGTGTGGTTGTTCATGCCTGGAGAGCTTTTTGTGCTAGCTGAAGGAATGACATTACAGTATCCCACACAAATTATAGATGAAAAATGAAGGGTCATCTGTAAGTTTACATGAATAGATTCTCTGATGTTCACTGTTGGTCTATTCTTTCACCTTCCGGCAGGCACTTCTAATTTTGTCACATGAGCAGGTGCGCGTTGTAAAATTTAGAACATGGACATTTTTAAATGATAGAATGCTTATGTTAAACAAACTGGTTAATATTTTGAATAAAACAATTCAATTACACTATTATCACATCCTGTAACAAAAACTTTGCTCTTTTAGTTCTCTGTGATACCATTTTATCCAGCTATTCTGAAATACATTCACTTTCATAACACCTTTCACATACAATTTGTTTCTTAGTATGACTTTTACAAGAAAAATTTCCACATCTATCACATGTAATGGAAGTGGAGGAACTTTTTTGACGTCCACAAAGGATACATGTCCCACGTTTCTTTGACAGAGGTTCAAGGATCTTATCTTCAGAAGATGATGCTTCTCCACGGAACTGCATAAGAAATACAGTGAGATCGGTTGGCAGCGATTTGAGTTGGGTTATAGATGCGAGTTGTTCTTTCATAAGACTTTCTGCTAGCTTCTTGAGGTAAATACGTCTTCATGAAGTTGTCTCTGGCTTTGCAAAGAAGAACAGTACTTGCAAATTTATACCAGCAATAAAGCTATGTAGGCTTTCACGGCCGGCGTCTAAATTGTAGAAAGAAATATCTTCCGGGCTGTTATGCCGTGGTCTGCTGGAGATCTGCCTTCCAGACCACGGCATAACAGCCCGGAAGATATTTCTTTCTACAATTTATACCAGCAATGTTCAGAAGGGTGAAGAATATAGCCAATTGCCATCTTATAGTAATCCTTCAAACGGAGTAAGAGGCACATATTTTATCTACAATGTCAACTCCACATTTTTTCATATTGTAGTCTGTGATTATCTCTGGTTTGTGAGTTTCTTCATCAAGTGCTGCTGTGTCATGCATAGTAGACAGAAGTACGACTGCATGGTTTTTACGAGGAACATATGAAACTAAGGTCTTGTCCTTCTGAAATCCAAACAATGCTTTTCCAATTTCTCGTTTTGTTTGGGAGAAAGTCTGGAGGAATTTGATGTCTGTTCTTCATCATTGTTCCAATACATGTAATTTTCTTTTGCAGTAAATATTCAGCAAGTGGATAGCTTGTGTACCAATTGTGAGTAGTTAGATTCCTGTTGGAGTTTTCTACTGGCACCACAAGTCTCTTCACTATATCCTCAGGAGTATTAGATACGCGGTAATGCCCTTCTGGTTGCATGCTGCAATAAACCTCCAGATTACTGCAGTAAAATGTTTTTGCATCGCATAATGCAAACATTTTTATTCCATATTTAGCTGGTTTGCTGGGAATGTACTGTGTCCATCCACACCGACCTCCAAAGGGATGAAGCATTTCATCTACTGTGGTGAATTCACCTAGGATATAAGAATTTTGACAATTAGCAACAAAAGCTTCCAACACTGTATGAATTGCAGCCAACTTATCAGTTTTTCTCCTATCATTCCTCGTTTCCATGTCATCAAACTGCATACAACGTAGAAGAAACAGAAACCTTTTGTAACTCATTGCAGCCCTAAGCAGTTGCATTCCTGTTCCATCTGCTGCCCAAAGTTCCTTTACATTAGCATGATGACCTTTTCTTGTACCAATCAAGAAAAGAATCCCCAACACTGCCATTATTTTGTGTCTTGATGTCACTTTATTATTCCTTTCACGCGAGAATTTATGAGTGCCTCGCTGTCTAGTTACATACATATTTGTATAGTTTATGATTCCATCAATAATGTCAAGCTCAATTATTTTCAGAAAAGCATCGACTTCATCAGTTATGTCCATCACATTTCTCTTGGGGCGTGGCAGAATTTTCACAGTGTTTTTTCTTTTGGTTTTTGAAAGTTTAGCACACTCACTTTTACATCAACGCGTAACTTGGTCTTTTCCAATAAAGAATTCCAGATCTTCCATGGGCTCTACGAAATCATCACCATCTGCAGCTTCCAGTTCAGATTCGCTGTCATGGTCCTCAGGTTCAATATTTTCATCACTCAAATCCACATCACTTTCCTCCAGTTCTGAAAAGTCTCAATATACACTTCATCATTGCTCTCTAAGAGTAACTTGCGAATTTCCTCTTCTGATAAACCTTTGGAACTGAAATAAAATAACAAAAGAAACGTGCCAATATAACAAAATCAACATTTAATATGCACCTATTGAAACTAAAAAAAGCTATGAATAAGTACATTTCACTTTTTATTATACTCACCTCTGCATATTGACTGCTAGAAACAAAGCTTGCAACTGTTACAAGAGCAGGTGCGCATTGTACTTATTACAACATTTAACACCTCATTGCTTACAATGCAGAAAACAAACTGACAAAGCTGAACAAGGAAACTGAAACCATAGTAACATTGTCGAGTAAACAACAGTAGAGGAATACATTGTAGCGGTGGCACATTAGCTCAAGGTTAAGGCATTGATAAAGCATAAAAACAGCTGCTGTTGTACTTTTTACAACAGTGCGCCTGCCGGTGGGTTAAATTAGTTGTCCTTATATACATTGTGTCCTATAAAGTGCAATAAAAACTAACTACTAAACTGGTTTTCAGCAAGATAATGAGTGTTGTGGGTGGTTATACTGTTAATATATAGGGGCATGTATTCCACGAAAGCAAAGGAAGCATTTCTTGCCCTTTAATTGTAAGTAATTAATTTCTATATTTTAATTAAATCACCCATGTGGAAAATTTATCACTACAATTTTGAAACAGTATGTGCAGTTTGTTACACTTTGGCAAGTAGTTTTCTTGAGTTCCAACAGATGGCATGGAGTGTCTGTTGACGGTCAATATTTAGATACAGTGTAGATATAATCTTGTTTTGCAGAAGCATGATTTTCCTTACTTATTACATCCCTAGACTAATCCAGGTTAGTGCTTATTAGAGGTTAGGAAAGAAAATCAACAAAACAGCATGATAATTTGATTTGTGCTTCTGCTTTCTCCTTTGCACTTTCAGCATCCTTCAGCTGAAGTGTAAGTTAGAAAATAACCAAGTGTTTCAGCACTGTACTTCATGTACTATCTTTCACAAAAGTAAATACCCAACTCCAGTAAGACCTGCGTGAAGGGTCACCTAATTCTCAGGCATTCCTAAATAAATGGTATGAGAATTAAATTTAACATATATGCTTCTCTTACTGTTCAGAGAGAATGGCAGCCATCTGCTCACCTTGCAGATTTGAAAAGTAATATTTCAGCAATCATTTTACATTAACACACAAATATTGAAATTTCAATGTTACTACACCTGCAGAAAATATTTTATTATCAGGTTTTAATTAAATAGTGGACAAGAAGTAACAACAATGCCAGTGTTGCTTACCAACATAAGCTTAATCATCCACACGGAATTTCTGTACCCAGTAGTAGATGAACGAATTAAAGTGCATTAGCTCATCCTGAGTGATACCCTGAACATGACTCGAATCCCATATAGCGCACATTTTCTTTCTTTTCCCTTCCTTTATGTTTTAATGGGGACATCATTATTTATATATCCTGTATATAATGTACTATTATACAATATTGTCATATTGCTGCAATACAATTAGAATTTTAAAACTCAAAGCTTTAGGAGATATTGAATCTAAGTGCTGTAGATAAAACAGGGAGTTTGTCTACTTCAACTATCAATCATTCTTCCTGAAATTAATACCTAATGTTTTCCTTTAAATACCTGCACTCAAATGTCAAAGATTGTTACTATGTTAAAGAATTTACTTCCATCATGCACTGTTACAGTATAGTTTGCTTACAATGTATGTAGGAAAGCATTATATCTTGTTCATGTTAGAAAATATCAACATCTATGAAAACTAAAAGCTTTCAGGCACAAGAAGCGGAGATAATTATTTTAGAAAATTTAGTTACTTAGGACAATTACTTTCATTTATATTTAATTATGCAGTAATGCAACATAAATATAGCACTATGTGAGAGTATGACTCAAAGCACCGAAGGAAAATGAAATTAGTGTATGATACACCATATGATAGAAAACAGGGTATCACTCATCACAAAAATGCTTACTTAGAAGAACTTGATGCCACTGAATAAAGTAACTAATGATGTCTTAAACAGAATGCAATTCAGTTGTAGATTCCTTCTGCATGAAGGAACTGTTGGACCTGGCAGCATCATCATTTTATTTCCAAGCACTGCACAATGTTGGCATGTGCCTGTTAACTCAATTTCTAGAAGTGTTCCTTTATCCTGATTCTTCATTCCTGAGAGAAAGCTCTGGAGAACTAATGGTGCTGGTTAATTTTCCATTGAACCACCAACACTCAGTACACTCAGTACTTTTGACTCCTACGGATAGCCACCCAAAGACTTCAGCTGTTTCTGTTCCGGGTAATATGCACTATGTTCATGTAATATTAAGTTACATACTATCAATAAGTTGGCAAGAATTTCTTTTTAAGCCAGAAAGTTCATAGCACCATCAAAAAAAGTTTAGATATTCGTATTCTGCTTTTGTTTCTAGATATTCGTTTACATTTATTTAGGAAAAAGGTATGTTATCTTGTATGTTATCGCAGAGTTCAGTGTGCATGGTAAATTCCTTGAGTTGCTTTTATTAAGGACTAAGGAAGATGTAGCAATTAAAATTGTATAATAATTAATACATATATTGTTAAAAGAATATTTTTTCAAATTTGGATCTCGTACTAAACATAAAAAAGACATGGATAAACTTCAGGCTAAAAGAAAAACATGCAGATTGTATTGATCTCAAGGTAGATGCGGACAGTATTCCTGAGGCACAAGTCACAAATTTTCTAGGGGTGCTTATAGATAAAAATCTAAATTGGCAACCGTGTACATAACAAAAAAGATAAGTGAGGGTTTATACATTATGAAACAGGTTAAGGATACCATGGATAATAAAATACTGAAGCAGGTGTACTATGCATTCATTTATTCATATATGTTGTTAGCTAATACTGGATTTCTGACAATGAAGTCATTAATCCTCTTGCTCTCCAATATAGAGAGCAATAGCAGTAATAGTAACCGCTTTTTAGAGAGCACCATATTTTTGTGTTTTGGCGGTTACATCGCTCTCTCACAACCCCCAGAATGTCTGGAGGACCACACCTGTCGTTGGTTTGCGGGTCTCACCGACCTGACCGGGAGAATTATCAAAATAAATTCACCGACCATATCCCCTAATTACCAATCAGAGGACGTATTACATGCCATGACAGGTCAGCATGTTAGGGGTTATTCATATATAAAATATGGAATAATACTATGGGGGAACACTAAAGCTAAGGAAGTACTAGTGAGTGAGTGAGTGATTGGGGTTTAAGGGCCCGTCGACAGCTAGGTCATTAGAGTCCCAGGAAGTACTAAAAATATTCAAATTACAAAAAAGGGCAATTAGAATAATTGGGAAAAAGAAAAAAGAAATAGCTGCAGGGACTCATATAAAAAATAATACAAAATCTTAACAGTTCCCTGTATCTACATTTATGAAAGGATCAAGCATTTTCTACTAAATGAAAAAATTGCTAAAAACAGTTACATGCATAGCTATAATGTTAGAAATAAATGAACTACGAGACAGAACTGTACTCAGGGGAACATTAAATAATAATTTAATAAAAAGTATGGCGAAAGAACATTATAATGCTTTACCCAAAGAAATAAAAAAACTTAAAGCAATGAAAGATACTAATAAAAACCATTAAGACTAAAGATTCCCACTGGGCTTAAAAGCCGTGGTCTGCTGGAGTTTTGAGGTCCAGAGGTTTTGTCCACACCTGTGGTGGACATCATCAGTGGTGTAGTCTGAGCCTTCACGGTGAAGGTTCAGTTACAACAGAATCATTTATGACTGGAGGTGCTGTATTTATATGTGAGCTTGAGCAGGAGATGTGTGTTAGATGGGTGGGACTTCTCTGCTCTGATTGCTGAATGGTTTACATGATTGCTCTGCATTAGTGCTTCTTTTTATGTTCGAGTATTTGATGCCAGGTTTTGTTCAGCTTTAGAGTTTCTTCCTTCCTATTAAAATTATTGGGGTGTTTGTAAATTTCTATGGCTTCACATTGTAGTCTGGCATGGTGGTATGGCTTAGATGAAAGAACAGTAGTCTCCGTGGCTATTTGTAGGAGTCCAAACTACTAAGTGTCGGTGGTTCAAGCCTCAAGAGGAGTTGAGAGAGGAGTAAGAGCTAAAGAAGGAGTAGGGATTATATTATCAGCTAAAATGAAAACAAAAGCAAAGATTTGGCAAGCTATAAACTCAAGAATAATGAGAATAGATGTAATTTTAGAAGAAAAAGTATCCATTTTCCAGATGTATGCACCTACAGAAGATAAGAATGAGATAGAAAAAGAGACTTTGTATGCAAAATTACAGGAAGAAATAGATAAGGAAGACAAGTGAATAATCATGTAATTATAATGGGAGATTGGAATGCAACAGTTGGCCAAGATCATAGAAAATGCAATGGCTGTATGGGAAGTCATGGAGGAGAAAACATATTAAATGAAAATGGAAAAAGAATGATTGAATTTTGTATAGATAATGATGCTTTGATTGGAAATACTCTTTTTCCACACAAAGAAATTCATAAAATAACATATTAAGCTCCTAATCGAAATGCTAAGAGTGTGATAGATTACTTCATATTCAGTAAAAATACAAGACATGCGGTGTCGAATGTGAGAGTATTTAGAAGTGCAGAAATGTCAACAGAACATTGACTAATATTTATAAAAAAAAAGAACATAGACTATTAATATGCAACACAAGATTCAGTAAATCAAGAAGAAAAAAGAGAGCTAAATATGAAAGGATAAAAATAGAGATTTTAAACGATAAAGAAAAAAGGAAGGAATATGTAGAGACAATAAATAGAAAGTCAGATCAAATTCAAGATTGGGAGTTAATGTGGATAAACGAGAAATGGACAAGGCTAAAGGAAACCTTGTGTAAATTAGCTGAGGAAATATGTGATATCTCGAAGATTGGTGAGAGATCTAAGCAGACAAAATGGTGGAATGAGACTATTAAACCAATAGTTAAAGAGAAGAAAATTGCATGGAAAGAATACAATAAAAACAGAATGAATAAAAATTAGGAAAATTATGTTAAATAAAGAAACATAGCTAAAAGAACGATAAAAGAAGCAAAAAGTAAATCTTGGGAAGATTTTGGGAAAGAATTACAAGATAAATTCCAAAATAATAACAGAGAATTTTGGCAAGTAGTCAATAGATTAAAGGCTGTAAGGGGGAAAAAGTATAGAAATACTGCAGATAAAAATAACAAAGTAAGAACAGAGTTAAATGACGTTATGAAGGTATGGTCTGATTATTATAAATCAGTTTTCAGAGGAGTAAATCAGGAAGAAGAAGAGGGAGTGCAGGAAACTGAGAATGTAGAAGAGATTTTAAAATACCTATAGATAGAATTGATTTGGAGATTACTATAGAAAAAATGAGACCCAAAAAGGCAGCAGGATGGGACAAGATAGCACCAGAAATGGTAAAGTATGCAGGGGGCAGAGTACATGATTATTTGGTTAAAATAATGAATGAGACATGGAATTTTGGGAACATACTGAAGGATTGGCAAATAATACTGATGAATAAGAAAGGAGAAACGTTAAAATGTGAGAACTATAGAGTGATATGTCTATCATCAGTACCCCTTAAAGTGTACACAAGAATAATTTGAAAGAAGATTGAGAAAGGAGGTAGAAGGAAAGATGGAAGAGGAACAAACTGCCTTTAGAGAAGAAAGGCAAACTCAAGATCACATTTTTACAATAAGACAGGTGGTGTATTTAAGGTTGAGTAGGGGAAAGAAGATATATGCAGCTTTTTAGATAGGTATAAAAGCAGCTTTTGATGCGGCACCACTTAAGGAGATAAGAAAAGTCCTAAGGGAATTAAATATTAAAGAGAAAATGATTAAAGTAACAAAGAACTTATATGGAAAAGTAATAGGGACAGTTAGAATATCAGGAAGACTTTCAGAGGAATTTGAAATGAGAAGTGGAGTTAAACAGGAGGATAGTTTGAGCCCTCTGTTGTTTAATATCTTTATGAATCAAATAATCAGACATTGTAACAGAAGAACAAACAAAATGAGAGTAGGTTACTGGAAAATGAGACCAAGATACGTGCAAGCTCTGATTTATGCGGATGATACAGTTTTATGGCGGAAAACCAAGAGAATCTGCAACAATCAATGACAGAATGGGCTAGTACATTGGAAGAGAAAGGTATGAATCTAAATGCAAAAAAGAGTGAAGTAATGATGATTGATAAAGAGGGAACAGACACAGAAATGCAAATTTTCTGGAAAGGTGAAAAATTAGGAAAATATGACAAGTATTGAATATTTAGGGGTGATTATAACTAAAAATGGAAGAATAGATAAAAAATTAACAATAGAATCGGGAAGGCAATAAATATATATTACCAATTATTATTTATTTATGCCTCATATATTACCAAATTAATAATACTATAATTGGTAAGAGAGAAGTAAGTCAAACCACTAAAATTAGAATATATAAGGTGATATACCAGTCAGTTTTATTATATGGGAGTGAAAGCTGGACAGTATTGGATAGACATGTAGATTAACAGCAACACAGGTGAAATACTTAAGGAGAGTAGCCGGATAAACTAAGAGGGATCAAGTTAAAAATGTGAAAATAAGAGAAAAGTTAAAACAGGAATGTACAGGATGGAAGTGATGGAAGTCTGTCAGACTTTAACAGAAAATTTCTCATGTTATGAATAAGAAGAAAGTCTAATACCAAAATGTTGTTGTTGTTAGCTAATGCTGAATTTCTGACAATGAAGTCATTAATCCTCTTGCTCTCCAATATTTTTCACTGATATTGAAGAGAGCAATAGCAGTAATAGTAACCACTTTTTAGAGAGCACCATATTTTTATGTTTTGGCGGTCAGATCGCTAATACCAAAATGTTGAAAAGTTTATAGTTTTCTAGAAAAAAATATTTTTATCAAAAAAAATCAATCATTACCTGGCTAAATTATTATTGATTGAAGGTTGTTGATTTATGGCTATATTCATAGAAAATTGAATAAACGACAACTTTTTCCTTTGGCATATTTCAATAAATTCAACGGTTTTTGGGTAAATTAAATTTAAAAGAACCCATAATTTGTTGCCTTTTTGTTTCAATAAATTGTGGGTTTTTTAAATTTAATTTACACAAAAATCGTTGAATGTATTGAAATACGCCAAAGGAAAAAGTTGTCGTTTATTCAATTTTCTATGAAGAACCTTCAATGAACAATTTTTCAGTCAGGTGATGATACATTTTTTTGATAAAAATATTTTTTTCTAGAAAACTATAAACTTTTCAACATTTTGGTATTAGACTTTCTTGTTATTCACAACATGAGAAATTCGCTGTTAAAATCTGATGGATCATTTCACTTCCACTCTGTATACTGAAGACAATGGAAAGAAACCAACTAAGATGGTTGGGAAACTTAGTAACGATGAATGAAAAAAGATTAGCTAAAAGAACATTTAAAGTAATAGCGGAGGGGAAGAGAAGAATGGGAAGACCTAGGATGGAATGGAGACAATATATGGAAAGAGTAGCAGTCGGACATGGGATGACAATGAGAGGAATATACAGGTTGGCGCAGGATAGGATCAAATACAGAAAGTGGCTAAAGGAACCCGATGCCTAACAGCAGCATGGAAAGTGAAAGAAGAAGATGTTAGGTTTTAATTTCTGGAAGAATGATTGATAGCAGAAGTAGCTGAATTCCCTGTTTTATCTACAGCACTTGGATTCAATATCTCCTAAAGCTTTGAATTTTAAAATTTCAATCGTATTGCAGCAATATGATAATATTGTATAATAGTATATTATATACACGATATATAAATAATGATGTTCCCATTAAAACAGGAAGAAAGGGGAAAAGAAAAACTGTGTGCTATGTGGGATTTGATCCATGTTCAGGTTATCACTCTGGATGGGATAATGCACTTTAATGCGTTCAGCTACTACTGAGTACAGAAATTCATTGTGGATGATTAAGCTTATGTTGATAAGCAGAGAGCTCAAGATTGGCATTGTTGCTACTTCTTGTCCACTATTTAATCAAAACCAAAACCCGATAATAATATATTTTCTGCAGGTGTGGCAGCATTGAATTTTCAGCATTTGCATGTTAATATAGAATGATTGCTGAAATATTACTTTTCAAAGCTGCAAGGTGAGAGGATGGCTGCCATGCTCTCACAGCAAGGGAAGCATATGTGGAAAATTTAATTCTTATACCATCCATTTTGGAATGTCTGAGAATTAGGTGACCCTTTGCGCAGGTCTTACTGGAGTTGGGTATTTACTTTTTGAAAGATTGTGCCTATCAGCAATATTTGAATGGTATGGGTGCAAACCCAGATTTTTCACTAGTTACAAATGTTGAGATAGGTATTGGATATAATGTCTTGCATCCTTCTATTAATATAAATATTGATATAGTGCAAAAAGTGACATTAGGTGGTGTAATTCTTACTTGTAATATGCATTTAATAGGCAAATGCAAAATGCAAATGCAAAAATGTTTCTCCTGTTTACTCAAAGTCATCAGAAGTGAAAAAGTCTGAATTTACATCTAGACCCCTCATTTGTTTCCTGTTTCATAAAAATAAAATTCAGCTTAATAAGCTACAAGATATATATTTAATTTGAATTAATCATTAACCATGCTCCATTTGGTAATGTCCAAACATTTTTGACTGTTGAGTTTGTGGCGACTCATGATACATGGACTGTGAAAAGGAGTTGCTCTTCTGTAATGTATCTCTTTGGCATGACTCACTTTGTTTTCTCATGTAATGTTGTTAGTAACTTCTTCAACAAAAACGAGTTTTGTTTTGTATCTAGTTACATTGTTCTATGTTGTTATGTAAGTTTCATTACTTAATAAATGTGTTATTTTAACCAAAAACTACTTCTGGTGAATCCGATGTGATCAAACAACGATTCCATGAGTACATGCATTGAATTAATCAATTGTAATTAATATTATTGTATACATATGCCATGTCCAACCCAAACCAAACCAAACCAATCAATCAAACACCGGCATGGAAGTTTCACGAGTTGCGGTAAAAATACCACCATTCTGGTGCAAAAATGTCAAAATATGGTTCATACAAGTTGAGTCTCAATTTACTACTGCCAACATCACTAACGAAAGGACCAAATAACATTATATTTTAGGATCTCTAGATGCTGAAGTTGCCAAATTGATATCAGATTTCATATCCAAACCTATGTCAGCTACTCTATACAGACTTAAAGGCACGTATTATTGCTGAATTTGAAGAATCCGAGTTGCAGAAGGCAAAAAAGTTACTCACAGAACTTGAATTAGGAGACAAGAAACCATCCTCTCTACTCAGGGAGATGTGTGCTCTGGTGGGATCACAAGTAACTGATGACTTTTTAAAAACCAAATTTATGCAATGGCTTCTTAACAATGCATGGTCAATCTTGGCAGCCAGCCAAGATGTAAGTTTGGATGCAATGACCTCTATGGCTGATAAAATTGTAGAGATCTCAGCACCTAGCCAGTTCATGTATAGTACGGAAGTAGTTGCTCAATCACCTCAAGATGATAGACTTTCACACCTAGAAAAGCAATTTTCTGAGGTAACAAATTACATCCAGAAACCTGATCGCCATCACGTTCTAGATCCAAGTCATCCCGGCATGTATCCAACCTACTGGTATCACTACAAGTTCAAGCAAAATGCTAGAAAATGCTTGCCACCATGTTCATTTGTTACACACTTATCTAGTAACACGTTACCGGAAAACTTTTAGGACCTTCACTTGGTGTGGCACAGAGTGAGGGGGTTGAATTATCTTGCCACCTGTTCATAACAGATCAAAATAGAAGTCTTAGATTTTTAGTGGATTCTGGGGCAGATGTATCAGTTCAGCATGCAACTGCACTAGAACATAAAAACAATCAGAAGCGACATTTCTACGCAGCATACAGTTCCATAATACACACATATTGAGAACGCCTTCTTAACCTTGAATTAGGCCTTTGGAGAAGATTTCCATGGCCATTTCTTCTAGCTGATGTTCACCAATCTATTATTGGAGCTGACTTTTTGAGTTACTTTGGCCTCTTGTTAGACATTAAATCACAGCAGTTGCTTGACAGGAAAACTCTGGTCTCAAGCACAGGTTTCATAAGCACAACAAACCACAATTCAGTGTTTCTGATTGATCTACAGCACAAATATCGTGATTATTGAAGAGATTCTCTAACCTCTTCACTGAAAAGCCTAATTTCAGTTCTCCTAAAGTTACTGTTCACCATACAATCACCACTACAGGACCCCCACTCCATGCACGAGCAAGACGGCTACCACCAGATAAACTGGCTCAGGCCAAACTTGAATTCCAAGAGCTGATCAACCTTGGTATCTGCCGACCTTCAAAAAGCTGCTGGTCAAGCCCTCTCCATCTAGTCCCAAAGAAAGATGAAACATGGCATCCCTGTGGTGATTATGATTATTGAGCACTAAATGCCATAACAATGCCGACTTTCTGACAAAACCATTTTTTCTAAGGTTAACCACATTAGAGCTTATCACATTCCTGTTGCTCCAGAAGACATTCCGAAGACAGCTGTTATTATTCCATTTGGTCTCTTTGAATTTGTGAAGATACCCTTTGGACTATGCAATGCTGCAAGACATTTCAGCGTTACATTCATGGTGTTTTACAGGATTTGCCTTTTGTCTATTCATACTTAGACGACTTACTGGTAGTATCATCATCAGAAGAAGAACACATGATCCATCTACAGCAACTTTTAGAATGCCTAGATAAACATAACCTTAACATTAATGTGGGAAAGTGTACGTTTGGAGTGATGGAAATATCATTTTTGGGTTATCTTGTGTCTAATCGAGGATTGCCACCATGGGCAGACAGAGTGCAAGTCATCAAAGGCTTTCCATGACCTACAGCAGTGACAGAACTTTGAAGATTTTTGGGACTTTTGTATTTCTATCGATGCTCTTTATGTTGAAACTCAACAACCCCTGTTTGACTTATGCACAAACGCGAAGAAAAAGGATAATCATCCAATTTATTTATTCATTCAGTTCAATACAGTGGAATACACAATTGAACCATATCATGAGTCAATACATAAGATGATATAAAAGGGTACCCTGTAAGGGCCCATGTCATGAGAAACATAAATAGAAAGGAATTTAGTAATTACATAGTATATACAATATAATTAGATAAGAAGTTAAAAGTACAATTAGTATAATCAAAACATCATAGGAAATATCTATAAGTTTAGGTATTCAATACTGTAAAAAGTTTTGGTTATTAAATAATTTTTTATCCTATTTTTAAAGGTATAATTTTCATATGACTTTAGATTTTCAGGCAAAGCATTATAAAACTTCGCTCCCATATAACTAGGGACCCTCTCTGATAAATGTAATCTGGTTCTGGGGAGATATAGTAATTGATTATTCCTGGTATTATATGTGTGAACATCTGACATGTTTTTCATTGGGAATTTAAATTGAACTAAATATAAAATCTTTCTATAGATGAATCAAATGGCTGATCAATCATTCAGCTAGTTGAAAGAAGACCTAGCTAATGCAGCACTACTCGCTCATCCTTCACCTGATTTTCTCTTAATTTTAATGGTCGACGCTTCCGACTATGGAGCCTCGCTTCAGCAAATGAGAGGCAAAACACCAGAGCCACTTGCATTCTTCTCCAAATCCTTCACTGAAATGCAACACAATTATAACACTTATGATTGTGATCTATTTGCGACCTATTTGGCAGTGAAGCGCTTCAGATACTTGCTAGAGGGCAGGCAGTTCACATTCTTCACAGACCACAGATCATTAACTTTTGCCTTCAAGTAATGCTTGGACAAAGCTACTCCCAGGCAACTTTGGCACCTTGACTACCTTGCTCAGTTCACTACTGAATCCAGTATCTTCCAGGGGGATGTAATATTCCAGCTGATACATGTTCCAGGTGACGCATATATTCCTCTTCCCCATATCGATTTAATGTCGTCTTTAAGATCTAAAAGATCTCGTCACCAGGATATCTCCTATCCTGTGTTTGGTGTCCCAGTATCTGACTAGCTCTAGCAAGAGGTCCTAATCTGCAAGGTATGCGTGAGTTGTGGTAAGAATGGAACCAAACAAAGAGTTAACAAACATTTGACTTTATTTTCAAATTTCCAGATTTGTAGAGAACTGCCGATGATATCTAAATAGAATATAACTTTCTAACTTCAACTGCAACTTTATAATACTTGAACTTTGTCACCCTTTGGCAACCGCCGAAAAATGTATACGTGCCAGCTTACGTACAAATCCCAAATTGCATGCGTGCTCTCTGCTCGATTCAAGACGAATGTGTTGTGTTGCATATGTTTTGCGTGGGCGACACGAAGGAAGCGATTTTCATTGGGCAACTTTAGAGCACATCATGGCAAGCTACGAATCAGCCAGTGGAATCATTCGGGCATTGCACGTACAACAATTGTAACCTTGTCACTCATTTAAATCTGCCTAGGCTTCCATTCTTGAGACTTTAATCTATTCAGCTTTATTACGTCTTCTCCTTAACTATCGATTAGAATCTCCTTTTGTTTCTTTCTATTATCAATTACATATATTCACATTATAATTGCGGTTTCACAGGATTTCAGACGTTGTATTGCCAGCAAGCATTTCATACGAAGACATTGCAAGGTTACAAGAGAATGATTCAGGATTGGAAAGTCTCAAGGTATCAGAAACCTGTTCTTGAAATTCACCACAATGATGTTACCTGACGGATCTGAATTGGTATGTGACAATTCTACAAACAAACTCAGACCTTACATTCCACCCACCTACAGACAACAAGTCTTCCATGCATTACATGACTTAGCTCACCCAGGTATTAAAGGTACAGTGGACCAAATTTGGCAGCGTTTTGTTTGTCCTTCACTCAAACAAGATGTAAAACTGTAGGCCAAAACCTGTATCCCTTGTCAACGAGCAAAAGTTTACAAACACACAAGTAGTCCTACTGGAACATTTAGTGATTCAGATTTCTGACTAAATTGATTATTCTTAATAATTATTACTGAATAAATGTAAGAACACATAGTTTAGAATATGATAATGTTGGATTATGTAATGGTTGGGGTATACATTTCCTCAATTCTTACTCAGTTTCAATTTTCGCATCATGAATCCTAGAAGAACAGTGGTGAATGAAGAAACAAATTTATTATGATATTAATCATGATTTACCTGCTCTGTTGGAAATGTACCAAAGGCCTCATCATCTTTAAGCCTCATTCCTATGTTATCATTGGTTGTATTTTCTTCATCCTCTGATAATAGTCCATTTAAAGTATTAAACTCTGTTTGTGCATGTTCAATTTTTACTGAAGCATGTATGCCTGTAAATAGGGGAGGAACTATTAGTTTAATAAGATGTTAATGTTTGTAACTATTGTATTACTATTGTTTATATCATCACTACCATAAACCATTCATAATCTATAAAGAAGAATACTTAATTTTGGAAATAGATGCTTTGTACTGTTTCCTCCATTACATAAAATTTGTTAATGTAGAAAGAAACCTCTCTCTCTCTCCCTCTCTCCCTCCCTCTCTCTCTCCCTCCCTCTCTCCCTCTCTCTCTCCCTTCCTCTCTCCCTCCCTCTCTCCCTCTCTCTCTCCCTCCCTCCCTCTCTCTATAAATACAGTTTAGCCAATGTCAGAGGACCCTTGTGTATTCTCTTATCATTGAGTTGAGGCAGCTTCTTTTCTAAGCCTGCATTATTGAGGGCAAAACAAAGGCATTGAGAAGTTGTTCTTCACTTTTTATCAATGGAAACAAAAAAGCAAGAGATGAATATTTGTACGAATATTCAATTGTAAAACACCACTAAAAGTTCATCTTCTTCTTTTTCATTGGATTACCTAGGGTCAGATGCCTGTTGGGAGCAGACTAACCTATGGACCAAACAGAGTGAAGACCTGGAAGTGGATGCTCAGCCCAGCACCAGGTGTGAGAGTGAGGAAGAGAATGATAGGAAATGCAGGCGAAATGGATGATTGCAAAGGTGATGATGGAGCAAATGGTGGAATGAGTGGCAGAGAATCCAGAGAAAACCTGTTCAGATGCTGCTTCATCCAACAGAAATACCACATGGTATTTGATCCCTGGGATCAAACCCAGGCCGCCTTGGTGATGGGTAAATAGTCAAACCCCCTGGTCACAGCACCACTGCCATTAAAAGTTAATAAAGTTTACTGATACTGATTTAAATAGACAAACTTATTAATAAATTTCATATTGACCCATCACTGTGACCCTTGGGAGATCTAATAGGAGCAAGCTTTAAAGACTGCAGCTGCATTGAGCTAGATCAACTCCAAAATCTAGAACAAGTTGTGCCTCTATGCGGAATTACACATAATTAGAAGGTGAAGTAACATCGTTTCACATTAAAATCAGCATATTAGAAATCTGCCGTAAAGGTATGCTTCAATTCCATTGCATAAGCATTAATACTGTTACACATTGTTGAGCAACCTTAATGAATGGGCATCAGTTATTGTATTTTCACGCAGGTTATGTGTATGACAAGGTTGGAAAGGTAGAATCAGACTGAATAATTCAATGCCATTGCTAGGATTTGAACCATGGTTCTTCTGGTTTCAACTAGTTACTCTAATTAACTGAGCTACCATTGTAACATGCTAACATGACAACTGACTTGCATATTTCCTCATAATCCACCAGCAGATCTTAAATTCATTTTCAGTTGATATACTGTATTAATACTGCATCAATAATGACTTTAAATGTCATAAGTACTGCAAGAGACCAAACTCTGTGTGTTTGCAAGGAGAGGAGCAGTCTGTTGAGGGGAGTGACGTGTGGCAATGCTTGCATAAACAGAAATTATCACATTGGATTGTTATTATTATGTGCACTTTAGACAGTGTTCTCACTTGTAAGTAGTTATGAATATTACAAGTGCCAATCTACTGTAATTTATTATGGCTGAGGGTACATCAGAGGTCATTCATAAATGAAATCTTGTGGTCCATAGTGAGGCTCGTAAATTGATTTGAAACATCACACAAAAATGTGACAATGAATCCAGGCAAAATACCTTAAATTTTCCTCTTAAACAGGCAACAAAGAGGACAGCAGACTATTGTGGAAAATCAGAAAATTTGATTCTGAAAATTAGAACAGAGGGTAAGCAACTTCACAAGCAAACTGGAGGTTCTGTTGTATTTTCAACACCAGGAAAAAGAAGAAATACACGGAAAGGCAATCGAAAAGTATTTGTGGATAATTTTGATGAGTGCGTTATCCGGAAAGTAGTTCAGGAATTCTACAAAGTACAAAAAGTAGTTCCAACAGCAAAGAAACTCCTGCTGATTGTTAAGCAGAAGATACATTTTCTTTGGGGCACAAAATCTTTGATAAGAGTTTTAAAAAGTATTGACTTCAAATAGAGAAAATGTGGAAGACAAATGTAAGATTTTAATTGAAAAATTGAAATTGTGCAGTGGTGTCATAAGTACCTTATACATATTAAAACTTTGTGGGAATCTAACAGAAACATCATTTATTTAGATGAAACTATGTTGGACAGTAACATAACCGTGAAGAGGTGCTGGCAATCTGAAGAGGTTTTTGGAGTGACCAAAAGTTACAATGCAGGCAGTCGGTTCATTCTTTTACACGCTGGAGGCAAGATGGGGTTTGTAAATGGAGCAAAACTTCTTTATAGGGTAGGAAGCATCAGTGGAGATTACCATGGCCAAATGAACCACCAAAATTTTGAAAAATGTTTGAAAGAAATGCTTATTCCACACATTCCATCTTCTTCAGTTATAGTTTTGGACAACGTTCCATACCATTCAGTCTTATCTGAAAAGTGTCCAACTAAATATTCTACGAAGAAAGAGATAGTGATTATTATTTATTTATGCCAACAAACTTACTGTTGGTGTTTTTAAACACACAAGCCGTGTGTGGGCAAAGTTTGTGAGGTAGAACTGGAACTTAAAAATTCAATGCCACAACTGGGATTTGAACCACAGACCTTCCACTTACCGGGCGACTGCTCTACCACTGAGCTATTGTGACAAAGTGCCAGAATGACATTAAATTCTCAAACCAGTTTGTATTTCTCCTGGTAAACAACAAAGGCAGTCTCACATCAGAGACAAATTACAGTTCTACCTCCCAAACTTTGCCCACACACGGCTTGTGTGTTTAAAAACACCAACAGTAAGTTTGTTGGCATAAATAAATAATAATTACCATCTGAAGGTTATTTAGTTCTGGGATATAAAGTATTTACAATAGTAAGTCACCATTGGGGTAATTTGTCTCTGATGTGAGACTGCCTTTGTGGTTTACCAGGAGAAATACAAACTGGTTTGAGAATTTAATGCCATTCTGGCAGTTTGTCACAATAGCTCAGTGGTAGAGCAGCCACCCACTAAGCGGAAGGTCTGTGGTTCAAATCCGAGTTGTGGCATTGAATTTTTAAGTTCCAGTTCTACCTGTCAAAGAGATAGTGAATTTCTTGCAGAAACATGGTGTTAATTGTGAGGAACAAATGAGGAAAGGAAATTTATTGCCCCTTCTGGAAGTCCATTGCCCAAGAAAAAAGGATTACAGAATTGATAGGTTTCTTACAAGTTTAGAACACATGCCAGTTAGATTACCACCATATATGTGCGATCTAAGTCCTAAGTTCACTTGGGCTAAAATAAAAGATTATGTGGGAAGCTGTAACAACAATGGAAACCTGAGTTTACAGAAAGGGCAAGATCTTACACAGGAGGCCATCGAAGCAGTAACAGAATTCGACTGGGTAGGGTTTTGTAAGAAAATGAAGGAAATGAAAACTGAATATTGGAAAAATTATGGAATCATATCTGATGTTATAGATAACATTATTGTGAGCATAGAATCAGATGATGAATAGCTCCACCAGTGATAGTGACAGTGACAGTGACAACAATGAACATATTTTTCCTTTCACTACTGGTAAGTAGGAGAAGTATTGTATTCCACCCAAAAATTTGAAGTCAAGATTTCACCGAAATATGTTTTGAGACCCTCTGAATCCAATAAAAAGCACGTGCGTGCTTGTGTGTGTGTGTATGTGTCAGTCTGTGTGTCTGTCAGTCTGTGTGTCTGTCAGTCTGTGGACAGCATAACTCAAAAATGAAAAGTCAGTTAAAAACCAAAGTTGGTATTTAAGTTTAATGTCTTTCAGGGATGTGACATGAAGGTTTTGAAGAAAATAGCCCCACCCTAAACTACCCTTTACATGGAAAATTTTTCAAAAATTTTGATTTTCTTGAAAATGGCTCTAATGATTTTTATTAAAATGTCACATGTTTGAGATATTTTTATGGCAAATGAAATGTATATCTTGAATTTTCTGGCTATAGCTCCTGTAGTCGTATTTACTCTGGACGCCTTTTGCATAACTGGTAAACTGTTAGAGATAGACCAAATAATACTGTACAAAACATGTAGATCTTGCTAAAATACACAATTTATGTCCAAATAAATTTTCTTGTAGGGTGAACCATTTTGGAGATATTCCTTGTTATGTGTGTGAGTTTCAGAAAACATAACTTTCATGAAATGGATCATCGTTGTTCATTTTTTTATATGTTAAGTGTGCAAAGACAACAGAATCTCAAAGCTTTAAAAGATTTGACAGTCGCACAAAGCCTACTGTATTCTTACACCTACAAGGAAATAAGCAATAAGGTAAGTTGTACAAATGTTTATCTTAACTAACACGAAGAAGATATAGGAATAAGAGTTTGTAAGAATGGTTAGTACAAGAGTAGAGAAAGTCATGTGAGTGCAACACATCAGATTTTTAGTGATGGTGATGAGGAAGAATTAGTACAGCCACTGTGATGCGTAAGTGGATAACAATGGCTATCAAGGTCTGTATGTTTCGTTTTAATTTTTGCCCATATTAAGAAGCATTTTGAATTAAGTTAAATTAAATGCACACTATACTTAAAAGGTTATCCTTAAATGGTGGTAGTGCCAGTTAATGTGGTTTGGCATTTACTTGCACTCTTGCACTCTTCAGTTTTATGCATTCACAGAAAACATGGAAATGCCACTGTCCGTCTGGCCTCCTGCACTCCGCTCCCCTCTCTGATGCCATTCTTACTTAACGTAAACTTGGTTGCATTCCTTCAAACCATACAGAGCTTGGACCCAAACAGTACTATAAGTTCTGAGCCTCATTATGTAACCAACCATTAGGTCAATCAATGATAATTAATTGAACGTTTCAGTCTGAGTCTAGCTTTCCAAGCTTAATGCAGTAGCCCTTGGACATAAGTACAACATGAGTTTGCTTCTATATCATTTTGCTTCCAGTTTTTTATTTCTGATGCTATTTTGATTGGTCTCCAAATTGTTAAGAATTGAATGTGCTTTGACTCTTTTTTTCTTTATAATTCATGAATATACATTAAGTTTAAATCATTAGCTGTCCACCACACAAAAGATGTAGATGCCTGAATCTGGAGTGTGTGTATTTCTAGTCTCATTCACATTTTGTCAATATAGACAACTGCCTAATGCTATATGCTCCTATTGGTTTTCTGTGATTGCAGGGAGCAATATGCCTAGTGATCCCAGGACCATGGGTTCAAGCCCAGCCCAGCCATGGTTTTTAAGTGTGCTTAAAAGTGACAACCCCATGTCAATAGCTTTACTGGTATGTAAAAGAACTCCTGCAGAACAAAATTTTGGCACACCAGCAGTGTCATTAACAAACAGCATCTTATTATTTTAGGGAGGGACACAGAGTATATACTGCACAACCAAGTTCATGGCCTATTAGAAAAACCACATTTTTCAAGTAAATAGTGAGTTTGTAGAATGCTTCAAAAAGTTAAAGATGTACTTTCAAGTCTTCTGTAGGATGACATCTCTCACTTAGTTTCTATTTTAAGTGAATTTAATAGATTTCAGAATGATTTGCTTTCAGAGAGAATATAGATTTTGATGTGTTTGAATCAAATTACATATGAATAAGTGCTTTTACAAGAATTTGCATTGTTACTACTTCATAAAATAAAAATATTCTTCTAATTGTGCATTATTAAAAATCTGCAGCTAAATTTTAGTGAAATACATGATTTCTAATCTTCTATTAAAAAAACTAAATGTAATTCAGTCTTTGAAGTTACAACAGTTTTTATATCTTACAAATGTCCAGATATGAGGTTCATTTACCTGTATTTTTCTTAATTTAGTCAACAGAATACTCCTCCAAAATATAATATGACAGCACTTTACCTTGCTATGTCTAAATATTCATTTGCAAACTGAATGGAAACTAGCTAGAGTAGTCGTCAGGAACGATGGCAATAAGCGATAGATAACATGCATGTAGGGGAGAAAGGGGAAGTGCTGTGTTGCAACTGTTTCCCATCTTTCTCAGGAAGTATTTTTACACATTATACACCATTTCCCTGGCTTGACTGTGAACAACACGTTCTTTTGCTTCTGCCACCTTCAGAACTGTTAGTAGCTTACTATCACACAAGGGAGTGGACTAATTGCTCGGAATTACTTAATTTTATTGCAAAACTGTACAAATACTCTCACACACGTGCTCTGAAACATCTGGTTGGCTAGAAAACAGATGAATGTGATGTCAGTGGATATTTGTCTACTGCACAACTGCCTTCGTTCCTGATGGCGGCTATAGTTAATACCGGTGCAATAATACTTAAATTGCATTTAAGGTAGCAGCTTTCTTGCTTCTCTTTTCAAACATGCCTACCTTTCTCATTTCATTTATATGGCACCTCTAACATCCAAGGTAATATTGCCAGTTTTACTTTGGAACAACTGCTCACTAGCAATGATGTTCACTTAGTTTGTGAATGTTGTGCTACTTTTAATGCCCCCTCCAGCTATCAAACCCATAATCTCTGGATTTAGAGACTTAGTATACTAAGCTCCAGACCACAGAGGCTTTCTTTTACCTGTCAATTCCTCTTCAGACTTTATCTTCTCATCTTTTTCTATTTCCTCAGAATTAGAAGTAATCCAAACTGAAAAATAAATATGCCATATATCTATAGTTTTATGTGTGTTTTACTAACTATAAACCAAATATAATCTACTTTTTGGAATGATATTAAATGTAATCAGATTTAGAAGATCAAATACAAATAATGAAAGTACATATAGTTTTATTGTTTTAGATTGCCTAAAAATTCTGAATTAACAACAAAAGACATTTTCATAGCTTACCTAGTATAATCATAAAAATAAATGCTATGACTGCAACAATAAGCACAATCTGCAACATTAAAAACCACATAAATTTCTGTTTAAGTTCTGTAATAGTAAAGAATGTCAATGACTAAAGTAAAGGACTTCACCTAGTTGATCTGAACAAGTCATTTCAGTTATATGAATTCTCCTCCATTAAACTAAGATCTTAGTCATTTAAAGAAAATCAAATAAAAAACATGTGTGACACCATATATGTAGTCACATATATGATACATGGATAAATATTGCCACTTAATAGTTGTTATTCTTGCTGACATTTATGTAAAAAGCATGTTCTTTCTTGTTCCAACATAAAAGAAACTATTTGCACAGTTGTATAAAAAAAACTATATTAGTTTCACTTATGGATGCAATTACCCCAAGTAATCTTTCCCTACTATTTTTCCATACTACTTAAGCTTAATTTCCCTTTCTTAAGGGGGGCTTATATGGTAATGTGACCTTTGGTCTTGACAAAACACGTGGAACTTAGTGAGCAACTATGGCCAATAGTGCTATGGTAGATCTCTGAAACCGAGAATAGAAGATGAGATGTTTTAATGGATCCCTCAGACCCAATGGTAATACTCTGGTTTGGGGGTCCTCAATCTTTTTCAAACAGAGCACCCCTTTTAAAAAATAAAAATATTGCATATCTCTTCATAAGTAATAAACTCCTTTTACTTCATCAGGAAAGTGCTTAAGCACCAAAGCCTTGCAGAGAGGAACGTTGTGAGTGAAGTTATACTCAGGTGAGACATTTTTTATATGGCCTACCAGCCCAGTGATGTGACCACTCAGGCCCTTGGCACCGTCAATATGCACTGACACAGTTTTTCCACTCAAGCTAGTTTTTAAAAAAAAGAAAGAAACTAAAAATAAGAAAAATAATCGAATTATTATTTATTTATGCCAACAAACTTGCTGTTGATGTTTTTTTTTAAACACACAAGCCGTGTGGTTTACCAGGAGAAATACGAACTGGTTTGAGAATTTAATGCCATTCTGGCAGTTTGTCACAATAGCTCAATGGTTAGAGCAGCTGCCTGGTAAGCGGAAGGTCTGTGGTTCAAATCCCAGTTGTGGCAATTTTTAAGTTCCAGTTCTACCTCTCAAAATAATCTAAGTTTGAAAATGTCTTTTCCTTTTGTAGAAGTATTTAGTGGTTCACAAAATGGAGGATCTCCAAGTATTTCATCTCACATTCCACAGGCAGTTGGGCTAAGCCAGCAACAACTGCCATTTCGTCAAGCTGTATTCCTAAGCACAGACTATCTTGAGTTGCTTGAATGAGTTGTTCTTTTGTGTCACTTACCATGTCACTGATTCTTCTTGAAATGTTGTATGATAGTGGAATATTTTGTTTGCCCCTTTTTCTCCAAACATTCAAGAGACTATTTCTACTGCAGCAGGAAGGATAAGGTTTTCACCAATAGTATAGTTTTCCCAGGCTTGGGGATCAGATGGCTAACTTTATAAGAAGTTTTCAGAGCTTTTTCATTTTGTTTTGTACCAAAAAATTGTTTGATAGCAGTTTTCCTACCATTGAGGTCTTCCAAGAGACGTTTGAAGTTCTGTAAATCTTTCTTTATTAAATGTTCATGTTTGGTTTCAAAATAACATTTCAAAAGAGATGGTTTCATTGAACTGTTTGATAAGATTTGAGACAGGATATTGTAAGACCCCAAAAGAAAATCATTTATGTGAATATTTGTTAAGAGTGTAATTTGTTTTTGGTGTTGGTACGAGTTGGTTGAGTGATGAAAACGTGTTGCTATTGTTCATTGTTACAAAAAATTAAGTTTGTTTAAAGACGTCATAAATATTTCCATATTTAAATTTAATGTATATGTATAAATGAAAGAATTATATGTGTTCAATATTGAAAGCGAAGGGAGAATAGCTAAAGATCGCATCCCTAACAATACGGGAACTATTTGATGAACGCATACGTGGATGTACACAAAAAGAAGGTAGCATCATGTGATGTGGCGGTAGAATTTGTGAATAGCGTCTGTGTGCTTGATATGAGAAGACATGTTGTATAGTGCTCTTGGATGTGAGTAGAAAATTGACTAAACTTTCATGAAGCTTTTGTTCTAAAGTTGTTAAAAAAAACTGGAAAGACTATCTATATAATATAAATTGGTGCAACGAAAGTGTAAAGATGAGAAAAAGTGTTAAAGTAATATATCATAGTGACGTAACATCGAGTGTTTGTTCAGTCCATCTAGTACCACGACCTGGGGTAGAAAAAGAATCTCATAGCTCAGCGCATACAAAGCAACACATTATAAAAACAGCACCAGATTTCAGAGCAAACTACACATTGTGGAATAGGATTGAACTTCTGGTGCAAGTAAACCAAATTTTAGGTATGACTCATCATACTTCCTTTTCTCATTTGTAACCTGTGTCAGTTTTTCAGATGTTTTCTTTTTATATTTGGTTTGCACATAATCAGGACATTTAGACATATGCCTACTCTGTTTTGTGACATTGATGGCCCGGAATGTTGATTAAGATCTTCATACAGTCTTTTTGTTTTGAGTCACTTATCCATAGTTAGTGTTCACTTTGATATTCATACAACAATCTTCACACCTTCAAAAACTTTGATTCATAAACATTAAACAGTCCTAAATTGTTTGAGCATGGTTGTGTGACTGCAAGGTTAATACAACAACAGTGGTGAGCAAGCTGGGCCACCAGACAATGCTACACTGTTTAGTTTCTACTGAGTTCAAAGTCAAAGTCATCGGATGGCAGTGCTCCAATCGGAGAATTATGTAAACACAGCAGACACAAGTCCAAGTGACTGTAGAGGGGTGCTGCCAAATACATTTTTAATTTTTTACTGAGCTGCTGCATACCCCCGAGAGGTCAATAAATGTGTACGACTGATTGAGAACCGTTGCTCTAGTTATGACCTATATCTTGTAAACTTTGAGAGACTTTGTAGAAATGGCAGTGGTTTTCTTTAGGAAGGTTTCTTAAGTTTAAAATGATGGCATTTTCTATTTGGAAATAATATCTTAATGTCCTTGGATGAACAAACAAAAAGAAGCAAAGCATTTTCACCATAGACAACAAAAGCATATGTATAGATTAATGGTACGAAATGTAAACTTCCTTTTTAGCTCTTCCTACCACACCAGAATAAAGAAACTGATATTAATTTTTAAACCCACAAAAGTGCTGTTTTCTAGTGCCTTGCATCTGGCAATGATAGCATTCGTGCTATCCAATACTTTTGAACTGTAGTTTCTTCTGATCTTAATGCTTCACAGGTCTTCAAGTGGTATTCGTTCATTTCTGCTGGATCGTTACACAGGACACATATTGGTGAAGCTGAGATACCTATTCTGTAGAGATGACTTGCTAAGCAGTCGTGATTTTTCAGTAGTCGGAAGGCTGCAACCGCTGTTTTCCTTGGTCTCAGGGGGATTATATCTGGGTTGGAAAGTAGTGTAATCCATTTTTTATCTTTGGTAATTGTTTCTATTTCCTGTAGGTATAAATGAGAAAATTTTTTAATGATTAAGCATTTTATTGAGGAATATGAGAAATTGAATTTAGACTTTTGTTTTATTGTTGTGCCTTTCTTTGCAAGTGAGTCTGCAGCTTCATTCCCCATGACTCCACAGTGTGCTGGAATCCATTGCAGATGAACAGTCTTATTAACTTTTTGGAGTTGTGTTAACATTTTGTAGCATTCTCTAATTTTTGTTGACTTCTTTGTAGTATTTGAACATATTCCCTGAATTGCAGCTTTAGAATCTGAAAGAATTACTGCCTTGTTAAATCTATTTAAGGGAAGATTTAATAATTGTCGGAGAGCAATGTGTATGGCCTCTATTTCTCCATCATAATTTGTTGTGTCTCTGCCAACAGAATGATAAAAGGAAAAATGTGAACGACAACGCCAGCTCCAGTAAGGTTTACCCTGGAGGATCCATCAGTATATATGTGCAGCCATTCTTCTGTGGTATACCTAGTATTGATTGTTTCCAGAGCTAGAAGTTTTTGTATTTCTTTTGGTGTGTCTGATTTACTTATTTCCTCTATTAATTCCAAACTGAAGGTAGGTTGCAATAATTCCAATGGATTTTCTCTTATAAGCGGATTTTCTCTGGTGTTAGGAATGTTCAAGTAGTTTCTAGGAAACTACTATGAGTTTTAAGGATTCAAGGGGGGAGGTTCTCTTCTGTCCATTTAGAGTTTGGCAGTCGTAACATTTTCTCGTGTTGGAGCAATGCTTGTTCTTCTATTTTTGTTGTTATTAATGGGGTCCGTGTTAAGGCAAGCATGGCATCAATAGGTGTGGATTAGCTGCTCCAGTGATTAGGCGAAGAGCCTGATTTTGTATTTGTTCAAGTTTATTGATGTTAGCATTTGCTGCTGTTATTAAAGCTTCAGAACAGTACAAGAGGTTTGGTTTAACATACATTTTGTATGTTGTGTTAAGGACTCTCCTTGAGCAGCCCCATTTAGCACCAGCTAACCTTTTCAGGATTTGCAGTTTCTTTTCAACCTTTTCTGAGATGTTTATTATATGTTTTTTCCAACTTAGCTTTGTGTCGAAAGTGATGCCTAAGTATTTGGCATCATCAACTGCTCTGAGTGGTTTACCATTATAATTTATATTAATATTAACTGGTTTGTAATTTAGTGTAAATAATTCATAATTTGTTTTTTCCACATTGATAGTCATGAGGTTTTTGGAGCTCCATTCATGTACTTTGTTTAGGGCTGTTTCTATTCTATCTTTAATTAATTCAGGTTTTTTTGGAGAGCCTGAAGTCCAAATGACTACATCGTCAGCAAATAAAGCAATTTTTGTTTCTAAAGTTTTTATTATTGATGGAAGATCATTTATATATATGTTAAAGAGTGTTGTGCTCAGAACAGCACCTTGTGGAAGTCCTCGGTGTGTTTGTTTATATTTGGAAATGTATGTATTATATTTTGTGGCACAAAATCTTTGTGAAATAAACTGAGTTATCCATTTAAGCATATTACTTTTCACACCTATTGATTGCAACTTCTCAATTAATTTGTTTCTCCAGACTGAGTCATATGCTGATTTAAAATCAATGAACACTGCTAAGGTATCCTCCCTTCTATTGAAAGCTTCCTTGATGTCTTGGCTTAGTAGGAGTACATTTTCACTTGTACTATGACTATCTGAAGCCGGTCTGTGAATTATGAATTAAGTTGTAATATACTAGGAACCAGTTAAGTCTAGATGCCACCACTATTTCCATCACTTTTGCAATAACACTGGTCAAAGATATTGGCCTGAAACTATTAATATTGTTTGAGGGTTGGGTTTTCTTTAAAATTGGGATGATAATGGCTTTTTTCCACTCGGAAGGTACAGTCATTCTCCAACATGTGTTATACATTATTTATTTATGCCAACAAACTTACTGTTGGTGTTTTTAAACACACAAGCCGTCCGTGTGTGGGCAAAGTTTGAGAGGTAGAACTGGTTTGAGAATTTAATGCCATTCTGGCAGTTTGTCACAATAGCTCAGTGGTTAGAGCGTCTGCCCGGTAAGCCGAAGGTCTGTGGTTCAAATCCCAGTTGTGGCATTGAGTTTTTAAGTTCCAGTTCTACCTCTCAAACATGTTATACAGTTTAAGTAGGATTTCTTTTCCTTTCCTGCCAAGGTGTTTAATAAACTCTGGGTGGATCTTGTCAGGTCCTGGAGATTTTTTGTTCTGTAATTGTTCTATTGCTAAATCCAGTTCTGTTTCATTAAAATCCTGAATAAAAATATCATTTCGTATATCGTTTGGCTTATTAGTTTCTCTGATAGTATTTTGAATAGCTTTATCTTGTTTTTTATATGCTTGGGGTATTCTTTGTGACTGAACATAAAACTTATTAAGGGATTCTGCTATTTCCCTATCTGTAGTTAAGCTTTTGTTATTATGTTTTAATGGTTCAGTTGTATTTTTTGATAATTTTGTTTTATTAAGGAATTTGTATATTTTATTTCCATCTTTTCTATAGTTCATATGTTCTACAAAATTTGTGAAACTGGCCCTCTTTGCTGTAATTAATTCTTTCTTAAAAATGGCTGATTTTCTTCTCCAGTTTTCTACATCTTCTGGACACCTGGTTCTTTCGGCTTTGACTCTTGCTATATTTCTTTCGTGTTTTAACTTAGATAAAGATGGAGATCAAAAGTAGCGACCACAAGGTACCCAAGCTGAGGAGAACATTACTTCCATTTACTGGTGTTTTGCTCCTCACTGTAACTTTTCTATCTGACCTTACCTTGGTCAACTCTTGTTCACTTCCGGCCCCAATGCTATTAGGGTTCCTGAGGGCTAGGGAGTCTTTATTTTTCCAACCTCTCCATTTCTCTAATTTCTCTATAAAACCTTAACCTATAACATGCTGACCTGTCATGGCATGTATACGTCCTCTGATTGGTAATCAGAGGATATGGTCGGTGAATTTATTTTGATAATTCTCCTGGTCAGGTTAGTGAGACCCATAAACCAACGACAGGTGTGGTCCTCCAGACATTCTGGGGGTTGTGAGAGAGCGATGTGACCGCCAAAAATAAAAATATAGTGCTCTCTAAAAAGTGGTTACATTTATTGCTAAGTCTCCTCAATATTTATGCAATATGACTCGAGGGGTAAAATGTTCCGGAGTTAAAATAGTCCCCCATTCGGATCTCCGGGCGGGGACTACTTCTCGAGAACCAAAACATTATATTAATAGAAGATCTAACATCAGACTTCTACAATGGAATGTGGGTGGTCTCACACAAATAAAATTGTATCTGACTATTATATCGATATATTTTTCATACAGGAAGCAAATATAACAAATGACCAACTTAAATACTTCAATTTTACTGGTTTTCTACTACACCTACTACCCAAAATTTACACCTGACAGAAGAAGTTAAGAAAAGTGATACTCCAACTAGTGTTCTAAAATTATTGGCATTAGAGACAATCCATACTAGATTTCAAGAACACGAATGGCTCCATATTTATACTGATGGATCATTAATATCAAACCAAGATGGAGCAGGTGCTAGAGTCACATGTCACCTCTTTTTCTATTACAAATCTTTAAGTTATGGAACTACTAACTTTGATGGAGAAATTGAAGCAATTCAAATGGCCCTACAAAATCTTTTGTACAGAATTTCACATTTTCAGCAAGCAGTTATTCTCTCAGATTCCAGGGCAGCAATTATAGCAATTACTTCCAAGTTGTCACCAAAAAACCAAACAATTATAGAAAATTGGAAAATCCTTACCCATCTAACAGCACTTCAAAAACACCTAGTCTTCCAATGGATACCAGCTCACTGTGGACTGAGTGGTAATGAGAAAGCTGATCTTCTTGCAAAAAAAAGGGTACCAGCAATGTGCAGAAATCAATAGTTAATCTACATTTTATGCAGCTAAAAGATTAGTCAACTCTGAATTCAAAAAAATTATTGAAAAATATTACTATGAAAAATCAAAAAATAAAAGAAGGGAACTACCAAACATTCAAACAGTAATACCTGAGTATCCTCGAAAAATGGCAGTTGCAACCTTCAGGTTGATTACAGGACATGATTGTCTGGCAAAACATTTAAACAGAATTGGGATATATTCTTCACCACTCTGTCCTCTATGTGATCTACAAGAGGAAATGGATCGAGACCACCTTCAAATATGCCCGGCCACTTCTAATGCCCCATCCATCAGTGAAAAATATTGGAGAGCAAGAGGATTAATGCCTTCATTGTCAGAAATCCAGCATTAGCTAACAACAACAACAACAACGACGACGACAACAACAACAACAACATAATATTTCACAAATTTTTTTATTCATTTCATCTGTTAACTTGAACTCTGATTCTAACAGTATACTACACTTCCCATCTATCTCATTTTGGAAACTGGACCAATCTGCTTTTTTAAAATTCCAAGAAGTTTTAATTTTTGGTTTGTTACTTTTATTTATTAGACCTCTTATGGAGTTTATGGTGATTCTGTGGCCTGAACCTGGGTCTTCTATTATTTCTCTTTTTGTATTGTCAATTATGTCAGATGACTCCATCAGAAGATCAGGATTTGTACCCGAACCATTATAATGAAGGTAAGTGGGTGGATCATTTGGATTAAATAATAATTCCATTGTTGATGAGTTTAATAGGTCTTCTATGACTCTTCCTGCAGAATTTATATCTCTGTAGCCCCACCTAGGGGAGTGTACATTAAAATCATCTATTAAAATACTTTTGGGTTCTATGGGAATAGAATTTAGATCTAGTGTATTGTCTGGAGGATTGTAGATACTGTAAATTCTATAGTGGCAGTTACTTTTCCATGCTTCAATTTTAACTATTTCTGATTTATCTTGTTCTTCCATTGTTTTTTGGATATGAATAGTAGCTTTCATATTTCTTTTAATTCCTGTAAGAATACCACTTGCTTTTTGACGAGCTTTTGGAAGTATATGTGTAGTGTACTGATCCATTTCAAAGTATATTTCCTGTTCTTCTGATATATTGGCTTCTTGTACTGTGAAGACATGTATATCTTGGTCTTTTAATATTTTCATTAGCTCTTGTTTTTTAGGCTGGGACATGCCTCCTGCATTCCATTGTAGAATTCTTAAAGTATTGGAATTGTTGTGATGAAATTTGGCTAAAGATGTCCCCACCCGGAGATCCGATTGGGGGACAGTTCTAACTCCGGAATGTTTATCTTTAGGACTCATACTCATGTATGTGGCTTTCACGTAACTGTTTTCTTAACGGGCACCAGTTTTATAATGTGGCAGTTACATCACCCGACTTAAACCCCCATTTTGCAAGGAGGACCACACTTATCGTTGGTCAATGGGTCCATCGGACCTAGCCGGGAGGACTAAATAGATGGTATTTAGATCCACCGACCTTTCCCTCATGTGCCTCTGAAGGACGCTGTTGTGCTGTGATAGGCCAACACATATGTAAATGACATTTCCTCCATTTTGTAAATTTTAAAATTGTTATTGATTTAAGTAAAACCTTATTTCACCACTTGCACTGGCAGACATAATTATACACACATACCACTTACATACTTTGTATACTTTGTTTATTATGTATTTGTTTATATAAACTATACAATCATAGTAATTAACAAATATTAAAAATAGAAGCACTATTAACAGTGAAGTGTTTTTCATGTTTGTTTTGAGTCATTTATCTTCACTTTAATAAGTGAAAATACTGACAGATTTTCAAGATCATTCAATCTCATCCTCAGCCATTGGGTAACTCAAATTATTAAAGTGAAGGTGAGTGTAAAGAAGGACTCAAAAACAAACAAACAGTAAGAAATATTTGCTTTGTTATGTTAATTATTTTCTTCAGTTGACAACAGTGCCTGTATAAGCTCAATCTCATTTAAATTAGAATAATTTGTTTAAATTTGGAGATTATTGTACTAACAGAGATTGCTTTATGGGTAGACAGAAATGTATGAAAAACATTGCAGTAAGCCTCAGTTCCAATCTGAACATCACTTAGTTGAGATCACAGCAAGAACAGTGCACCAGAGCAGTCAAATACACAGGTGGTAATATCATGGTAGAAAGGAGAAAGAATCAACTCCTGAAGAAAGAAAAATAAGGTAACCTTATAAAATAAGAGTTAGTTATTGGCTGAAATTGAAAATATTGTTAAGAGAAGCCATTATATTTATACAACATGGTTATAATTATATGAAAAAAAACCATTGGTAAATAAGTTAAAAGACTACATGAAGTCAAGATAGATAGGATGTAAGGGTTATTCTGAAAACATCTAAAATAAGTTCATCTACACAAATACAGAGTTTTATGAGAAGCAAGTTCACCCAAAGACTGTCCGGAGGATTCTTCATTCAAATGATTACAATGCTTGAGATACAAAGAAAGTAATTATATATCAGCAAGGAAAACAGAAAGAAAATGTTCCATTTTGCAAATGAACATGTAACTAACGACTCAGAGTTCTGGTACAGGGTAATTTTCTTTGATGAAACCAACTCAACTTTTTTTACCATGATGGATATGTGGTGGCGGTAGCAGTGGTAGCAGCGGTGGCAGCAGTGACAGCTGTGGCAGCTGTGGTGGCGATAGTGATGGTGGTGATTTAAAAATTATTTTGTTGTTTAACGATGCTGTCAATTACCAGGATCACATCAGCATCACTGGCATGCCAGAATTTTTTCCTGCAGGAGTTCTTTTACATGCCAGTAAATCTACTGACATGCAGCTATAATTTTTAAGCACACTTAAAAATCATCGGTCTGGACCAGATTTGAGCCCACAACCTTGAGATCAGTTAGCCAGCATCTAACCAACTGAGCCACCCAGACTGACTGGTGGTGGTGTGGTAGTGGTGATGGTGGTTGTGGTGATGGTGGCAGTGGTGTGGTAGCAGTGATGGTGGTGGTAGCAGTGGTGATGGCAGCAGAAGTGGCGGTGGCAGTGACAATGATGGTGATGGCAGTGGTGATGGCGGCAGTGTTGGGCTGGCAGTGATGGTGGTGGTAGCAGTGGTGGTGGCGGTAGCCCGGAGGTGAAGGGCTGCTCTAGGTGTGGGCAGCTAGTATTTATTGTTAGAGTTGTGAATCAGTTTGTGTATTTTAGACATTTCAAAAATAAATTTGAAAATCAATGCCAAAAAGCAACTCTGAATATGACTGCTTCCAACAGGACAGTGACCCAAAACATACAGCGCACAATGTAAATACATAGCTGGATTCTGTATAACATTCCTCACATCCTGAAAATGGCACTTCAGTCCCCAGATATCAACACCATTAGGTATTTGGAGGGGAGGATCAGGAAACCTATTTCCAGTAAAACCCAACTAAAGGATTGACTGTTAAGGAATGAGAGAATATTGAAGAAGTAGTAACAAGAAAATGTGTTGATAAACTCTATGCAGAACAGAATGAAGGCTGTTATTAGCATACACACTATTAAAAGCATGTTAGCTGATTGAACACAGCACAGCATAAATTGTCTGTGTTAATAATTATGCGGTTCCTTTAACAGTGTATAATTAACATTCTAAATATTTTTGAGAAATACTCATATTGATTTAATTTCTATGTATACAGTCATAAACATAAATAAATACAGAAAGGTTTGTCTAAAACATAAATAGCTTTAACTTATAAATAAATTATAAACAATCATAAAATTAATGCCTAAATTTATGAATATTTTTATCTCTGAGTGTATATCTTAATTTGGATGTCTACAATTGCTTGTTACTTTCTCCTGTGACATGAAGTTCTTGATGTAGCTGATTTGTTATGTGCACCATCACCATTGGCATGTGGAGTCAAATTAACAGCACCTATTTGTCTTCCATAGTTTGTATATGTACTAAGAGCAGGTCCACCAATTATGCAGGGGACATGTGTTGGTAGGGCCTCAGTAATTCAGATGTTGTAGGACTTAGACAAAGCACAACAAAACACTGCACCATGACTGCATTTTCTGGTATTCTCACTTACCATACGCCAGGTGTTATGAAATTCATGTTACAGACTTCTAGGGCTAGTAGAGGGGACTGAGTAGACAATATTTTAAATAGAAACCCATGTCCGGAAACGTACCATTTCCGTGGTACAAACTTTACAATGTGTCAGATTTGCTGGTGTTGTTTTGCAACCAGACAGGCAGTAAAATGATGTCAGAAGAGTTCTGTGTCAAATGTGGTGTGATAGAATCAAATGACGTTTAACTCATTACATAGGAAAATTGAATACTGTAACACCAAAGAAACAAAACAATTACATTGATCACAATAACACTTGTGTCAACAGTAGAAAAAACAGATTTGTCTTCTGCTTCTGATGTGTCCATTACTGTACTGAAACTGCTCACTACAACAGAGGCTCGATGTGATGACCACCGTCATTGCACACACTGTACCAACAAATCAGGTTCTGGTATACTCATTCCATCACTCCTGGCGTCTCACTAATCTTTTGTGCATCGGTCATAATGCATGCAAGCAGTTCTTTCTGGGTCTCTACAGGAGTCTCGTACACCAAACTCTTCATGCCACCCCACAGGAAATAGTCCAATGGCATTAAATCTGACAATCATGGGGACTATGCATTAGGACCACCCTGGCCTATCCATCTTTGCCCAAATCTTTGGTCAAGATGTTCACGAACGTTAAGTGTAAAGTGCGGGGTGCACTATCATGCTGAAACCACAATTCTTGCCTTACATTCAATGGCACCACATCCAACAACAGGGGTAATATGTTCTGTAGGAAGATCAAGTATGAAAAACCTGTTAACCTGGTAGGAAAAATGTATGGCCCATTCACATGACTGTCTACAATACCTGCCCAAACATTTATTTAAATCTTTGCTGGAATCTCCTGACATGCATCACCTGCGTGATTTTTGTCTGCCCAGATATGGCTGTTCTGAGAATTGAGAATACACTCCCTTGAGAATTGGCATTCATTGATGAACAGAACCCTTCATGGAAATTGGAGCTCATCAATGCACCACTGCAGAATCCATGCACAGAGGTTAACATGTGGTACAAAATCTCCTGGTTGCAATGCCTCTATCCTTTGGGGGTGGTAAGGATGCAGTTGTTGCTTAAGAAGAACCATCCACATGATACTGTTAGAAGTATCCATCGCATGCGCAATAGTTTGTGTACTTGTTGATGGGTTCTCTTCAACGTAATGTAGTACCATTTCAAATTTGGGGGTGCAGCATCTTCTTGGAGCACCACAGTCTTTCCTATTGACAGTGAGGGTACCTCGTTCTCGGAGCCTTTGCACAATTCTGGCAAATAGGGTATGTGAGGGAGTTGTGCATTGTGGATAATGCTCTTGATAGAAGTGATGAGCTGAGCTTCCATTTCCTTCCGTGGGACCGTACACTAACATCATGTCCATGTATTTTTCAAATGAGTACTCAACCATGTTTATCGGAGCTGTACAGGCACGTAAATGGGACTCCAGGCATAATATCACAGCAGGGGAAACATGATATGACATCAGGTGATCACCTGACACCGCGTTCTGTCTATCAGGTTGCATAACAAGATCAGCAAATCCAATACTTTGTAAAGGTTGCGGCACAGAAATGGTTCGTTTCCAAACATGGGTTCCTATTTAAAATATTGCCTACTCAGTCCCCTCTACTAGCCTTAGAAGTTTGTAACATGAATTTCAGAACACCTGGTATAACTATTTGCCTATTATTTTACAAACTAAGTGGAACTATTATGATCAGCAGGAGGCTGATCTGGAACTTCATTGTGAATGGGTGACCTCTCACTATGACCAGTGTGACAATCACTGTTGTTGTGGTACCCAGAAGTACTGAAGTTGGCTGATTAAGTTCAAACATATTTGTACATGTAATAACTAATAATTTATTACAAACCTTCAGCAGCTTTGAATGGTCTTCTTTCTTACCCAGCACTGATGGATCTGAAACATTGTGCAAATAAAATAAATTCTTCTAATTACTACCAATTATAAGTATGTCTTAGAGAAAGATGGCATTGATTCATCTCAGATTCTATGCTTAGGAATATAACATCTGAGCAAAATCCAAATTAGCTTAATATTAGGTTCATACTGAAAACTTGGTTAACTTATTGACACTGGAATTACTGTTGTAAATAATTCATTACTGTTCAAAGCATGACTACTTTGAGTATCAAAAAATTGGCAATTATAAAAATAAATACTTTTGAACATAATAATCTGTGCTGAAATAAAAATAAATATTTATTAGTTGTTAAAGTTTACTAAATTCAACAGATTTCTGATGTCACATCACAATTTTACTTTTAGTTGAAACCAATGGAAATCTTTATTTCAGCTAAGTAATATCTCATCTTTAAACAATCTCTTTACCTTCAATAATGATAATGGTGACAGTGATGGTGGTGGTGGTGGTACTGGTGGTGGTGGTGGTAGTGGTGGTGGCGGTGGCAGTGGTGGTTGTGGTGGCGGCGATGGCAATGGCGACGGTGATGATGGCGACGGTGACAACGATGACGATGATGATGGTGATGATGATGATGACGACGATGATGATGATGGCGATGACCATGATGACGATAACAATGATCACAGCTTTTCAAAATTAGTGTCCATCATCTATAATTTGATTGCAATAGTATTTATACACTTTTGGGGTGGAACGGAGGGACACAAAGACAATTTTTATCATATCTTACACATTTTCTTAAAAGTTTTTGGTAGCCAGTGTCACTTACCAATCAGCAGTATTCCCTTTCTATTCTTCAGAGGAGCTAAGTTATATGTCCACTTATGCAAGGGAAAAAGTTTCCATGTACCAGTTGGAGCTGTATGCATGCTTTACTTTCACAGGAGGTTCCTCAACCAAAATTATCCAACCTAACAAGTGGCATTTGTTTTTTGATTCATACTGATATATAATACAATACTTTATTTGTCACATACATTTACATATTGTGCATAGGCCCAGTAAACTGGTGACTTGTCACATAAGAATAACAAACTAAGCTAGAGTGAAAAAAATATGTTTGCATACAAACTGCATACAGTGATTTTTACATTTTATACATAATTGCTTGGCACAAAATTTATGGTCCTAGAGACTATCTTTCATATATTCCTTTACTGAATAGTATGCTTTTTCAATAAGGATTGTTTTTAGAGTATTAAGTATTTATTTTTGTGTTTAATCTCTCTATACTTTTTTCATTTATTATAAATTTTTGCTCCTGCATAGAATGGACCTTTTTCAAATAAGGCAAGTCTATGTACTGGTGTTTTAAGGCAATTTTGAGTTCTAGTTCCATTTTGGTTTTTAAATAAGTTTCTACAAGAATGCTTAAAACTGACATGTGTCATAAAGTGAATAATTTTCTTTTATACGTATCTTTTCCCAACCTGTAGTTGCTCCCCATAATTTAAAGCTGCATGCCATTATCGAATGAAAATAGCTGTGGTGTACAATCCTCCTGGTTTCTAAGTTTTTGTAATTTTTGTTAGGCAGTACATTTAAAGCTTGCACTACTTAATTTTTTACTCATATATTGAAAATGTTCCTCCCATTTTAGTTGTTTAGTTGTTGGTATTAAATCATTATCATCTGTTATGACATTTGCTGCAGGTTGTAAGGTCCTACTTTAAAATCTTTGGCTCAAAACAACTGAGGGAGAATGTATTGTCTATCACAAACAAGATTTTCATGCACAGAAATGTTATTGCAGAATATTATGCACTGATGGTGAAGGGATGTTGTGTGCCCATTGGCATTCATGTATTTGTGGGAAGAATACTCTTAGCAAAAGCTATGTTTGTTTTGATAATGTCAGTAACATAATGGCCAGATCTCACTTCATCTTTCATAGATGTAGTGCCCAAGGAAATTTCAACTTCACATTCCACCAGAAAAAAAAACCAAAGAAGCTTCTTTGGGCTTTTGATCCTCTTGCATTAAATTTGTGTGCAAGATGAAGCAGGATTTGGAAGTTTTTGCTGCAATGGTCCAATGATGGTGTTTTGTTAATCTACTTTTATGATTATAAAACATTATTCAGTAAAAATGCTTTCTATCAGTTTAAAATGACAAATAGCAAAAGCAAGAAAAAAATTGGCATTTGATTACATCAATAGTAATGAGATCTGCTCATTACATTACACTTAGTACTGATTTCTCAAAGTTTGTTTACAACTGGAAATTAAACCAATGACCAACATACAGCATCAGAATCACTGTATGAACTACTCATATGGCAATAATCCAGATCCTGCTACCAAATTAACATTAATATTGAACTCTTGTCACCCCCACTTAAATTCACCTCATCAGTATGGCTGAGTATCTTTCTACTAAGTACCACTGAAGATTCTTGAAGCAGCTCAGCAGTAAGAACTCTGCTTGAACTTACATTAGATTCTGATTAAAATAATTGAGACCACTTAACTGTACCTCAAAAATACCTAGTTAAAGATGTTTTGTACATTATTAGTTGATCTGCCCTATACCTGCTCAGAGAAATGGTGCACCACATTTAAATTGTTAATGTTGCTGGTTCAAAGGAGTTGCAACTTTGATACTAGACATCATATAACAATTAAAAAATTCTGTAGTGTATATAATAAGTAGAGTCCGAACTTTCATACAGGAAAAAAGAGCTTGCAGAGTTTGGGCTATAGCAAGTAGGAGCAGTAAGTCAGTCACATGATCATGACACAGAGGAGACCAGGTACAGTCAACATAGGAATATTGTAGATAAAGTTTTTGCATAACTTACATTCAATGTTGCCACCATTTGCAATAAAATGTTCACTCCCAAATTCTTGTACAAGCTCAGCAATATGTGAATATTTTGAGTTTCATGTTGCACGTATGTTACTGTGTGGAACTAATGAACACATTCAAGAGACACTACCATGAGCGTCGGCAGACTTTTTTTCAGGGAGGGGCCGCATGTTGGAAGTTCGCAATTAATTCATTATTCTGTTGTCAGATACTGTAAAAATTGAGTTATAGTATTTGTTACGGATAAGAATGTTAATTTATGCTAAGTAAAAGGTGTACTTTACCTCAAAATTAAAGCAATAGTCCAACAGTAATTCATTGCACATTGCATTTATTTTTTTTCAAGGGGGGGCCGCGGCCCCCCCTTGCCCCCCTTTCGCGACGCCCATGGACACCACGTACTGTAGGCAGTGCGTTTTGTACTAGCACTTTTGTGACGTCATACTCTGCCCTTGTGGAGGTAACCTGTGACTGCTTCATTTCATGATTGCTGTATGAGTTTCGAACCCTAGTAATAAGTTTAGTTATACTGTGGCGGAATGTTGTTGTGTCCTCGTTGGATCGCCATTTGATGCGTAAATGTCGTTGGTGACGTGGTGTTGCCCTTTGATTTGGTTCGTTCCGGCTAGCTCAGGTTGAGATCTCTTTATTTATCTCGGGTACGCGCAGGTGTTTTATAGAATACCCAAGAAAACCTTTGTATATTGTTTATTACACCTTAGATACTTTCGGGAGTTATGCCGATTCTATATGTAGAGGAATCGCACTCACGTCTGCACAGCATAACTTGCAGTGCTGGTCTGGGTGGGTGGTGACGCTTTCTGGCGTCCCCACGCTAGAAAACCGTTCTCTCCAATTTGAATGTCATGACGTCATCCAAGAAAGCCTCGTATCCAAAATGCTATTTCCTTTTCCCACAATTTAGAAATGTCCCTTTCTATTATAACATGTTCTTTTATGAATTTCGAATATATAATTACCTTTTTAGGATTAAACGATGTTTACTTTATATTTTATTAAATATATCGCGCGACTTTTAAGGTTTTCAGACCTGACTTTCGAACGTGTATTTAAACTATGTAGTATGACGTCATGACTCGTTAATTTCAAACCAATAATGTGTTTATCCTACAAATTTAACGACTATTATTTACTCATATCTTGCTCACCTTACAACACTTCCTGCTCTATTATCTATTTATGTTATTACTTAACACTTATCGCAAATCTCACATCCGGCACTTACATTAAAACGTGTCTTTATCAAGCCCATTCGATTGGAAATCTAAATTTCGGTATCAAATGCCCCCATTTATGTTATTTTATTATTTCATATTAAAATAATGTAAATGTCTTGCCCGAAAGAAAATTAAAAATTACTCCTGTATTTTGAATAATCGGCAACACTCCCATTATATACAATTTTCAATTACACTGTTTTTGAAATTGGTTATTAACACATTTTCTCATTAATCTTTTTAACATGACAAACAATTGTACACTTGACTAAACATTAATCCTTAAATACTCATTACAATATGTTATGGTTTCTTCTGTGAAGCTTTTATATAAAGGTTAAATTTCAAGAGTCTTTCTTTATACTTCCTTCTTTTAGTTCAGGTTTGCTCACTTCGCTCTCACTATCACTTGCACTGTGAATTTTCACTTTTGTTATTGTAACACATTTCTTTACTAGATCCTTTAAGCACTAAAATGTACATATATTTATATAAATCCATTACACTCTTCAGACAAGTTCTTTCTTTGTCTTGCTGTGATAACTATCTATAAATCTAAATATTTTAACAAATGTTTACAAAGTAAATATTCTGTTTTCTCTCTATGCAGAGATGAACATTTTAACAATCTTTCTGAAGCTGTTATTGTGAGCTCTATACAATATATTTTTAAGCTCTTTGTAGTATATAGCAATTCACATTCTGCATTTTTCATGAATATGTAAGTACCTGACCAATATATGATTTTCAAGTAAGCTAACATTTACATTTTATCTCAAAGCTGATTGGGCGCCAATAGACAAATGACACTTCCAATTTTTTTTTTTTTTTTTACATTAAATCAAGGTTCCAAGGCACCACACGGTTTCTTGTATGGTCGAAGGAGTTGTTTATGCCATCTTCCCAGACATTTTTCATTTTTAACATCTTTTAATTCATAGGTATGATAACCAAATTTGGATATAATTTCTGCAGGACCTTTATATAACAATTCCATCCTTTTGTTCCTACCTCGCAAGGCACTTGATAACTTATGCTCTTTAACTAGTACCCAATCGCCTATCTTAGGTTCCCATTTATGTTTTCTACTCTTTTTCTTTAATTTTCGCTTCTCTGCCTTTTTCTTGATTTGTTCAAAAGCAATTTTCGCTCTTTCTTCTTCACTTAACTGAATGTCATTAATTTTCAGTGTTTTTTTTTGATACCCCGATCAATATTGGTTCTGGTTCAATTCCTAACATTAATTTTATTAGTGCAAATCCAGTAGTTACATTAATGGTGTGATTGATAATCTTTTCTATCAATGGACAATATTTCACCCAATCCTTGTGATTATGATGTGTAAGTACACGTAAATAAATTCCTATATCTCGGAGGACACGTTCTGTTGGATTCCCTGATGGAAAGTATGAGGAACAATAATTTAGTTTTCTCGCATCTAATGTCACCCTAATCTTTCCATTGGCCTTATTTACAATACATAGGGGATTCACAAATTCTGAATTCGAAATCTCAATAACCTCATCTTCTAACATTGACTTTATAACTGCATCTACCTCTTCTCTTATTGTACTAGGGATAGCTCTCGCTTTATGTGTAAAAGGTTTGATGGGTATCATCTCAAACGAATGAGTATAAATATTACATTTACCTGGTTTCTCAGAGAATACTTCTTTATTTCGGATTAATATTTCAAACAGTTTATCCCTCTGTTGTTCATTTAGTTGATCAGCCTGAGTTACCTTTTCCCTCAACAATTCTTCTAAGTCTTCACTACTCTCCCTATCATAGTACCTAGTTGCATCAGAAAACCTCAAATTGTCTATGAAATCATTTTTATCCCATTCTACATTTTCTTTATTATCGATACTGTACTCTTTGACATTTACTTCAGTTAATTCCATAGCTCCTACTTTAACATATTCTACAAAGAATGTATCCCCTTGGATTTCTTCTTCCTCTTTTTCTCGTACAACAGTTTCTGAACTACTATCTTCCACAAATGGCACTATAATGGTCTCATCTTCAACTTTCATTTCTACAATCATGTTTTTAAAATTCACCACAGCTTCCCAGGCATAAAGACAATCACAACCTATTATAATATCTGTCACAAGTCTTCCTACAATCAGAAATAAAATTCCTAGTATTCTCCCATTTATTTCAATATTTATCATTGCTTGAAATTTTACTCTCTCTTTTCGTTTTCCCACAGCTAGCGAGCAATATATCCCATTAACTGGTAAAGACATTACTTTAAAACCACTACTTTGTAAATTATCATAAAAATTTTGTGAGCATACTGTGCTATTTGATCCCGTATCTATAATTGCATTGTATTGTTTTCCATTTACTCCAATTTTGATTTTAGGTGGATCTCCTACTTTTTCGCTTTCGTCGATTCTATTTTTCCATTCTCTTTTCTTTTGTATCATCATTTGCCTTCCAGGACTATTTATTTCCGAGTACTTATCACAATCATTACTAGGATACCCAGTTCTCACTGAAGGCGCGTTTGACCGGGTCTGGCGTTTCCCTGATTTTTAGGTATTGCTCCTGTACAATTTCCCGAATTGTTACTTCTGTTTTCCTGCATTAAATCGGGGTTACTTCCTACCATGTTTTTGACCGTGTTAATGGCCTCAACCATTTCCGCATTTTCGGGGGAATTTCATCCATTAGAATACCTTTCTCCCTGTCTTGGTGACCTCGGTCTAAACTCATTATCTCCGTTTGTCCAATACCCATCATTTGAATTTCTACTATGTCCAAAATAACGACTCCGTCTACCTCGATCAAATCTATTTGTATTCATATAATTCACCCTTATATTTCTTCCCCGTAGATTACCATTTCTATTTTGGTGATGCCCTTCCTGGTTATATCTACCTTGATTTTCCCACCGGAATGATTCCATCCTTGGTACTGGTCCTTTATATCTTTCCCTAATCTCACTTCTATTCTGATAATACTGTGCCCCTTGCCCGAAAGAATTTACAGTTTCTTTTCCTTCATATTTATTTCCAAATGCGTGTTTTGGCTTATTGACTTCTAAGGCTGATAATAATTCGATCATAGCTGCAATGCTATCGGGTCGGGCTATGATTAGGTAGTGTTGAAGCGTTTCCGGAAAATGTGGAGTAACTATATTTATTAGATCTTTTTCATCTAAGGGAGGATCCAACATCTTCGATTTTCTCGCTATTCTCATAAAATAGTTGACCATCGATTCCTCCGATCTAGGATTAAACTTTCCATTGCTTAATTCAACTCTAATATTAGCCTGCCTACTAGCTCCCCAATATCTGGTTAAAAAGATGTTCCTAAAGGTCCTGTAATCATTATTGTGACCCATAGAAAGGCCTAGCCAATTGGCAGCATTACCCTTTAGGCATTTTCTTACTATCACCATCTTGTACTCCTCCGGTATACGTTTCACCGTGAAGTACTCTTGTAACCCTTCTAAACAGGCTTTAGGATCATGTGAGTCTTCATTTTCAAAAACTGGAGGTGTCATTTCATTTAAGACATGGTTAGGCCAATGTAAATTTGAATTGTCACCTGTCCCTGCACTATTTCTGAGATCAGAATGGGAATTACTGTTACCTCTATTTTGCATCGAAATGTCAGCTGATACACCTGGTATTGCCTCGTTTCTTGCAACTTCATTACTAAGATTGTTGTGATTACACCTGGGTAATTTCTGTTACTACCCCTTTTATTTGGTCTGTAACATCCTCCAAATTTCTAGCCTGCCTTGCACTTTCTACATCAGATCTTTCCATTCTAACTTTACACCCCTGTAGCTCTTCTCTAATTTCTTCCCTGTCTTTATCTAACCTTTGTACTACCTCTTCCCTTTGTTTGTCTAATTTATATGTTACTCTTTCCCTTTCTTTATCTAATTTTTCACTAACTTGTTGACCTAATTTCTTTTCAGAATTCTTTACTTCTTGCCTTATTGTCTCTAATTCTCCCTTAACCTGTTCTCTATTTTCTTTTACTTCACTACTGACTTTATTAATTTCCTCCCTAACTTCTTCCCTAAAGGTTTCTAAAGCTCTCTTCTGATTTTCCAATTGCATTCCCAATTCCTGTTGTCCCTTCTCTAATTTCTGTCCTAACTCTGTTCTTAATTCTTTACTAGTTTCATCTATCTTTTGACTTAACTCTGTACTCATCTTTTTCATTATCTTTTGAAACATATTCTCTATTTCTGACATAATTGCTGGCCTTTCTGAATTACTACTAAACATTTCTGAGCTACCTCTAGGTGTTTCTCTAACGTTCTGATCTTCTACTTCTTGGCATATTCTGCTACTGATTATATTTTGATTATATTCTTCCATCCTAACTACACTTTTCTCAATTTCCGGACTCTCAAAACCTAGAAAATCGCTATCACTGTCTTCCATTTCTAAGCTATCTACATGTGTTTTTCTACTCACCAATATTTTCACTATTTTTTTTTTTTTTAACTGCACTTAAACTTGTTCACTACACGTTTCACAGATGTTGACACGCTGGGCACCTTCTTGTTTGCTGGTTCGATGCTGGCTTGGTCGTCTTGGAGTTGGTCTATTTTCTCGACGCCACACGTTGGGTCACCTTCTTGTTTGCTGGTTCTATGCTGGCTTGGTCGTCTTGGGGTTGGTCTATTCTCTCGACGCCACACGTTGGGTCGCCATTTGTGGCGGAATGTCGTTGTGTCCTCGTTGGATCGCCATTTGATGCGTAAATGTCGTTGGTGACGTGGTGTTGCCCTTTGATTTGGTTCGTTCCGGCTAGCTCAGGTTGAGATCTCTTTATTTATCTCGGGTACGCGCAGGTGTTTTATAGAATACCCAAGAAAACCTTTGTATATTGTTTATTACACCTTAGATACTTTCGGGAGTTATGCCGATTCTATATGTAGAGGAATCGCACTCACGTCTGCACAGCATAACTTGCAGTGCTGGTCTGGGTGGGTGGTGACGCTTTCTGGCGTCCCCACGCTAGAAAACCGTTCTCTCCAATTTGAATGTCATGACGTCATCCAAGAAAGCCTCGTATCCAAAATGCTATTTCCTTTTCCCGCAATTTAGAAATGTCCCTTTCTATTATAACATGTTCTTTTATGAATTTCGAATATATAATTACCTTTTTAGGATTAAACGATGTTTACTTTATATTTTATTAAATATATCGCGCGACTTTTACGGTTTTCAGACCTGACTTTCGAACGTGTATTTAAACTAGGTAGTATGACGTCATGACTCGTTAATTTCAAACCAATAATGCGTTTATCCTACAAATTTAACGACTATTATTTACTCATATCTTGCTCACCTTACAACACTTCCTGCTCTATTATCTATTTATGTTATTACTTAACACTTATCGCAAATCTCACATCCGGCACTTAAATTAAAACGTGTCTTTATCAAGCCCATTCGATTGGAAATCTAAATTTCGGTATCAATACTAATAGAATAGGTATCCGTTCTGTTTTTATACTTGACCTATTGTTGTTGAGTTGTTGTATCTATAGCACAAACACAATAGATATTGCATCAATTACAAATTCTTCTTTATCATTAGAAGAGTTAATTATATAGTGCATTCGTAGCTCAGCCAGACTGCCCCATGATGGTACCAGACTGAGCGAGGGTCGGCACACTCTCCGTCATAGTTGCGCCTAAGGATCAGAAAGTAACGGGTATAGAACACTAACTACAGTACTAACTTACATTAGGCTTACCTGCTGCAACAGATATTGAAATTGATGATCTTCAATGCAAACACATTCCCTATATCTCCGAAAACAATTCTGATTCACTCGCAAAAGTTCATGTTGACTGATTGTCTGCATTTCTCTCATGATATTGTTCTTCAATTCTTGTAACATGTGCAGATTTGATGTGTATACTTTATTCTTTAACATTCCCCATAAATAAAAACCACTGAGGTGTTTAGCACAAGAGGTTAACATTTCCAAGACATCAGCTTTTGTGGCAACAAAACTTCTGAAGCTTTAGCCATACAAGGTAACTATAGTTCATGCTTTACAATTGCAAGATCCTGTAAGTTGTGTTAATTATTGCAAATGGTTTTTGCAGTCCATTCATAATGAACAAGTGGACCCACTTTTAATGTTCTTCACTGATGATGTGTGGTTTTATCTTCAAGGTCACATTTATACTCAGAACAATTGATATTGGGCTACAGAAAATCACCATATTATTCATGAAGTTTGTTATCATGCTACAAAAATTGAGATTTGTGCACAGTGAGTGTATGTAGAATTATCAGTCCCATATTTTATGACACAACAGTTGATTCACACGTTAGTGTAAATTCTATTTTAAATAATTTTTTCCATAACTAACAAGAAATAAAAGATTGTGTTACTGGTTTCAGCAGGATTCAGCTACATCACATACTGCTGTAAATTCTAGGTATGAATTGGGGGACAAAATATGGTGACAGAATAATTAGTCGAGAATTGTGGCCATCTTGTTCCCCTGATCTATCTCCATGCAATTTTTATTTATGGGGAAGTTCAAAGAATAAAGTGCAAGCATAAAATCTGCATGTTACAAGAATTGAAGGACAGTGTCACAAGAGAAATACAGGCAATCAGACGACATGAACTCTTGTGAGTAAACCAGAATTGATTTCAGAGATATAGGGAATGTATTCATGTTCAAGGTCATCAATTTCAACATCTGTTGTGATGCAGGTAAGTTTAGTGTAAGTGAGTACAGTAATTAATGTTTTCTACCTGTCACTTGCTGGTCCTTTAGGCAGAGAGTGGTGGAGAGTGTGCCGGCCCTCACCTGGTCTGGTGCCATTGTGGGGTGGTCCAGCAAAACCATGAATGCACTGTACTACATAAAGCATCACAAAGATGCTAAAAAGTTATTGTTCACATTGTAAATGCCAAAACTTTTTATGAGAATATTATCTCAATAAGCATCAACCATTGGCAACAATGTTTACAGAATATGGTCAATTGCAACACAAATTGGCACCCAAACAAAAACTGACATGATTATATCACAAGATACATATTTATATCAAATATTGAAATGGAAGAATTGAAACAGTTGCTGCATACCTCACTACAAGTGATTAGTTCTGCTGACATGCACCACTGCATGTTAATGAACAGCTGTCATACATAAATTACATATAATTAACTTTGTATTAGGTGCAAATGAATTTGCATGCAGTCCAATTGTGCCATACATTAGTTGACACATTTCTTGGAATTTGTGTTGTTTAGATATGAGGCCTCGTTCAAATGTAAGATTATTTAGGAGCAAGAATGGTCATACATGAAATATAGGAAATGATTAAGCTACAGTTAAATCACTTTAGCACTAACTGTCTCTGCTGTAACTATCTCTGTCAGCATTAAATTTGATACACTTACATTTGTAGACTTTGTTTTTCTCTTTCATATTGTAGTGGCATATTTTGAGTAGCTACTTGAAGAGCTGTTAAAGGTGTTGGTTTTACCCCTCTCCCCCCTTAAATAAGCCTGAGGACTGATTTTTGTATTCTAAGTGGTTGAGTTTTGTTTGGCTAGCTGTAATTGTAGCTTCATTACCATAAAGAAGGATAGGTTTTATGTACATTTTGTATGTAGTATTTATGTAAGTAGAGCAAAAATTGTAACCATTCTAAACTAGCACCAATTTTTAAGTTTTGGCAGTTACATCACCATACACAACCCCCAATTGGAATGGAGGACCACATCTGTTGTTAGTCTCTCACTGCACATCATCAGCCTTTCCCTCATTGGACATAGAGGGATACTGTGAGTGTCTTAGCAGTACAGCACTAAGTAATAAAAGAAGAGTGAGAAGTAAAGAAACAGAGGAAATGAAATCTTTTGGCTAAGATTGGCTCAAACGCACCAACATCGGGATCAAAGAAAACAAGAGTTCAGCTAGTATGCTGGATAGGAAAGAAGGAATTTGGTATGGATAGATAAAAGATATACCAAATGTGGTCATTAACTTATCAAGGTGATCAGTGCTATTTGATGAGTAGCCCGTCCCTTTCATTGTGCATGTTAAACATATGTATGAACAGCTGCACCATGGGAAGCTGAGGGACTGGACACTGGGCAAACATCCAAGTTGATTCCTTCAAGCCTTCTAAGAAAGAATTGCTGGCTCTTCCCCTTATTAATAATGTTTGCCCTTAGGCAATGTTGGAATATATACACTCAAAAAAATGTGTAGATAGTAAAATTCTGAAAATGACCGCTTTAGAATCAATCCATTCCTGTTACCCAGAATGTGAGTGGCTTCACATTTAAACAGAGGAATCCGTAACTGATAGAAAAGGCCAAGCAGGTGCTGGCATATACTGCAAGCTTTTCACCTTTTTCATTTCTCTGGGAACTCTCACATCTCATTGTGATGGAGAACCAAAGTCTGTTTCACCCTTAGATGACAGTATGGAGTTAATCAGGTATATTTGTCTCTATCTAGTGCATATAAGTTGCCATTAGCTTCATCCTTTTCCTCTCTTGCACTGTTGCCAGTTTCCTAATAGCATGCTGTAAATATTTAGTTATAGATTGAACACATTATCCTAGGCAGCATTTTTTTCTCTACCAGGTTATATCCTCTTTAGAATCACTATACATTTCTATAGGCCCATATTTCCACAGAAAATGTTTTTTTTTTTTCAATAAAAGTCTGATATTTGTTGTTTCCATACTCATCACGCACTAACAAACTAGCTGCTAGAATACGTCTATATTTTTTCTTAGCTAGAGTAAACTATAGTGCTACTACCTGCTTACTTTAAGCTCACTATATTTACTCAGTTAAGTGTTAAAATTTTTTAAATTAGATTATTTCTGAAAATTTTATACCTGTGCACTACAGAAGTTACATAGTGGGAAACTTTTTTGTTATTGAGTTTACATTGGGGACCAAGCAAGAGCAAATGTTGAGGAGGGTTGAAGGCAGTTTTTAAAATAAACCAGAAGCCTGTAACCTCTTTCTTTTATCGTGTAAGGCAAACAAAAGGTATTCATCTATTCTGTCAAAATGCGCGTGACAGAGAAGGCCGTATAAGGAGCAGCAATAACAGTTCCAAAGAAGTTGTGTTTGTGTGTATGCAATGTGGAGCCTGTGTAGCATTATTGTGTTCTTTATTTAACATTTTCCGTAAATATTTGTAATTATGGAAGGGGAAGCCAGGAAATGACGATATATTGGCAAGTTAAGAAGTAAGGAATGCCAAATAATTATGAATGTGTTAGATTAATTATTTTTCAAGTAAAATGAGTGTTAGTAAGGCAGTAAAAGAAACAGCTAAGGCCATCCAGTGTTCAGAAACAGTAGTGCATAGGATTAAAAATGAACTAATGAAAGGACCTGCATGCCATCGAAAAAGAAAGCAAAAAGAATGGGAAAACAAAAAAGTTAGGTTAACACAACAGAATGGAATAGTGCACAGCGGAGTGCGGCAAATTGTTCATTCTTTAGATACTGTTATGTAGGGTGTTGTATGTTACGTAAGCTACTCATAAGGTTTCTAATATATATATATATAGATTTAACAGGTGTACTTATTGAAAGTATGATCATAATTCCTCTGATGCGTTAATATAATATACAGAGATTTAACAGGTTTACTTATTGAAGCTATGATCATTATTGTTCTGTTTGATGTGTTAATATAATATAGAGTGGTTTAACAGATTTACTTATTGAAAGTATAATGATTATTGCTCTGTTTGATGCGTTAGTATAATGTACAGAGGTTTAACAGGTTTACTTATTGAAACTATGGTCATAATTACTTCATTTAGTGCATTAATACTGTTAATGTATTGTTGATGCTACTTAACATAATTTTGTTTATTTTCACAGGAACAAAATCACATTTGAAGGAGGGTGTAAAACATCAGACGGAGAGGAATAAACAATAGCGCACTTTCTTCAGTTTCATTTGTGTCAATCACAAGTCACAGCTGAGCAACAAACTTCGAGGCACACATATAGTATATGTTGCAATGTTGTACCCCATTTAAGATGTACTGTCATCTAAGGGTGAGATAGACTACAGAAGGCATAAGAACTTCCTTGATTCAATTGTTGTGCCACATAAATACCTTCCAAAAAACAGTAATTTTAAACGACTCAAGATAAGCCATTCAGGCAATAGTCTCCCCATTCCCATCAAACAACAAAATATTAGAGGTTCTACACATAATTAATTTTACAAATTGTTTCCAATAGACCCTGGCCCATTGTGGCATTATTGGAAATGAAAAAGTGACTTCCTGACTAAGGAAGAAACAAATATAAAACAAATGAATTCAACTAAAATTTCTTAGAATACAGCAAAACTATATATAAATTCAGAAATTCATATACATTGGCAAAATAATTATCATTAAAAAAGTGCAAATAAATCATGAAAAACACTCTTGGAAAATACTAACACCATACCAGAATTTCCAAGAAGCTCAGCAGTAGCTCTTTTTTACTTGATGACTGGACATGACTGCCTGGCTGTCCACATGTTCAAGATCAACATCTTCAATTCTCCAAGATGCATACAATGCAACAACCCACAGAGAACAATGAATAGAGACCACCTACTCCAGTGTATCATAATCTCAAAAATCTGATGTGTTGCACTCACATGACTTTCTCTACTCTTGTACTAACCATTCTTACAAACCCTTATTCCTATATCTTCTTTGTGTTAGTTAAGATAAACATTTGTACAAATTATCTTATTGGTTATTTCCTTGTAGGTGCAAGGGGAATATTAGAATACAGTAGACTTTATGCGATAGTCAAATCTTTTAAAGCTTTGAGATTCCTTTCTCTTTGCACACTTAACATAATATAACAAAATGAACAATAATGTTCCATTTCAGAGAAAATTTTAAGTTTTCCGAAACTGACACACATAACAAGGAATATCTCCGAAATGGTTCACCCTACAAGAAAATTTATTCAGACACAAATTGTGTATTTTAGCAAGATCTAATACTTGCTAAGCTAGTATTTTTTAACTAATCTTGAGCTGTGAATATTAGGGAGCAGGTGTCATTGACTGATCTTTGAATTTAATTGTGTATAACAACAGTTTTCAACACTTCCAAGAAAGTAAGATAGTAAGTTAGTTACTAGACCAGTATTCATAGTCATGATAAGTAACTTTATGCAAAACTGAAATTGAGCATGGGTAACGAGCTGTGGAAAGCCAAAGCAAATGTTTTGTAGCTTAAGATGGAAGTTTGTAAAGTAACGTGTGCAAACCTGGGTGTTTTCCAAGAATGTGTAGCATATGTGCAAGCAGATGTTGCTATGCCATATGCTAGGATGAATCTCAAGCAAGAGCAATTTCTATAATAAAACAAAAAAAAAAAAAAAAGCTGAAGCTATTAGCAGTGAAGCAATGTAATCAATAAATATAACTATCTTAGGGACTTAAGCTTCGCTTTGCTTAGTATTCGCTGCAGGTTCTTGAAATCAAAGGCAATTAAAGACTGCTGTTTCTCAAATTATTTGCATCATTGGTGCCACATTTGTTTATACTGGTCGCTATCATAACCAATACAAAATACTAAATATTTCTGTGTTACCAACCACTGAAAACAAAAAACATTTGTTAGCAGAATCAATTTGCTAAACTAAAAAGCTAAACCCCTAGCGCAACAGCCCATGAAGGCTTGCTACCCACCCCCTGTGTCCCCCACCTCTGCCCACTACAGGTGTCATTGGTGGGACGTGGTCAGCGCACCGAGCCCTCCCGTCCAGTTATACGGCCTTCTCGACTTGGGACCACTACTTCTCCATCAAGTAGCGCCTCAATTGGTCTCCCCGGGACCTAACGAGGCTAAGTGCACCCCATGCCAGACCTCCCAGAGGGAATAAAATCCTCATGCTGGTACCGGGGACTGAACCTGAATCCTCCGTGCATATTTCAAAATTCATTACATGATCCTTATTTTTCAAAATGAATATCTTTTACCAAACCATTAAATCTCTAAGTCCATTTGTTTTAATAATTTAACCTCTGTATTTATTTCATGATTAGATGACCAAAAATGATCCGCCACAGCTGATTTATCAATCTGTTTATATTTAATATTTGTAAAATGTTCCTTTATTCTGGTTTACAAATGACATTTGATTTTGCCAAAATACCCTTTCACAGTCCAAACAGCTAAATTGATAAATACCAGTTTTTTATAATTTGGAATTGTTCTTTTTAGAAAATTTCAGCAAATTTATCATATTTATTTTGAGGAACCAAAGTTATACAATGTTTGAGAGGTAGAATCGGAACTGAAAAATTCAATGCCACAGTGCTTACCATGTGGTTGCCCTAACCATTAAGCTACTGTGACAACTTGCCAGGGTGACATTGAATTCTCCAGCTGATTCGTATTTCTCCCATTAGACCACAAAGGGAGTCTCACATTAGAGA